>JAFVLL020042968.1:0-17500 GCA_021397915.2 Tor tambroides
CTCCATCCATCAATCCATCCACCCACCCACCATCATTTAATCTACTCATCCATCCATCCATCCACCCATACATAATCTATCTATCCATCCATTCACCCACCCTTCCATCCATCCACCCATCCATCCATCCACCCATCCATCCATCCATCCATTTATCCACCCACCCATTCATCATCTATTGATCCAGCCATCCAACTAACTATATATCCATCTAGGCTTTTTAAACCAACATTCAAAAGTTGACTTTTATAATTGAAAATGACATTTTTTTTCTTTGAAATTCATTTTAATTCAACTTCTTACATTCTGCATCCACATTCTGTTGCTTCCTCAATTCAAATTCAATAAAGGAAGTGATTCTGACTCCATGCTGACCTGCAGAGATCAGTCCTCCCACAGCATTCAGATTTTTTCCAGCTCTTTTCACCACCATCAGCAGAACACAAGGTATTGTGGGACACAACGGGGGTGTTCACACAGAGCTTGCTATAAAACTCCTTCAATAAAGCACAGTGCTTTGCTGATAAAGAGCTGGTCTGCAGACAGGTTTTTAGGTTTATGGGAGTCTGAGATACACAAGCAATGATGTGCTGATGTATTAATGCTTCCAAATCAGTCCTCACCAAATGAGCCGCGTCCCATGCGTGCATCTGTCATTGGAAAAATTTTTGTCTCAGTTTCATTGACTTTCTTTAACCAGTCCCTTTGAGCCTTGATGGTTTAAAGCTAAAGTCCTTCCTGAGAGGGAAAGAAACTCATTAAAAATGTTTTATAGATCTATTGACATAGCCTTCCTGAAAAGTCCTATATCTCTTGTCAATAATGCATCGGGTCAAAACACAGGTCAAACTAATCAATAACTTAAATTCCACTCGATGCCCATTGCCCTATTGATGCTGGTCTTTGGCCTCGTCCTGAAAAAAAGCAATGCTGCACAGACTGTTGTGTAAAAGTCTGCTGTGAAGGGCTCCGACCGAGGGCGCAAAACCTACTCAATCAAAAAGCAACACAAAAATCATTACAAAGTCTCAAGTGCTCTGTACACTTCACAGATACGCCTACACACGAGTAAAGGTCACTAGGCCACAGTCCACATAATACGCTTCATTTAGGACGGAGCCACACTCTGAGATGAGGTGTCATTCCTGTTATGCAAGACATTTTGAACTGAGTAACTGCAAGAAATGCTTCGATTTTGTACACAATGGCAATAAAATTACCAGGATGCAACTTAAAAGGATAGAAATAGAGTGAACATTAGTTATTACATATATTAGAGCATTAACTTGTAGATTCTTTTAAATTATTTATTTTATATTGATATATTTTTATATCATAATCTGATATAAAATAATAAAATAAATAATTTTGATAATTTTTTTTTTTTTTTTTTAAACAGGACGTACCAGGCCATCGCATCGTACGTAAGCAAGGTTCTTACTCTTAAAGGGATAGTTCACCCAAAAATGAAAATTCTGTCATCATTGACTCACCCTCAAGTAGTTCCAAACCTGTATGAATGTCTTTGTTCTGCTGAACACAAAGGAAGATATTAATAATAATAATGTGATGTATTGTCAAGTATGGTGACCCATACTTGAAATTGGTGCTCTGCGTTTAACCCATCCAAGTGCACACACAGAGCAGTGAGTAGTGAACAAATGCGCGCACGCACACACACACACACACACCGTGAACACACACCCGGAGCAGTGGGCAGCCATTGCTCCAGCGCCCGGGGAGCAATTAGGGGTTCGGTGCCTTGCTCAAGGACCTCAGTCATGGTATTGAAGGTGGTGAGAGCACTGTTCATTCACAATCCCCACCTTCAATTCCTGCCGGTGCAAGAATCAAACCGGCGACCTTCAGGTTACAAACCCGACTCTCTAACCATTAGGCCACGACTGCCCCCGTGATATTCTGAAGAATGTGGGAAACAGAGCAGTTCTGGGGCACCATTGACTTCCACAGTATTTTTTTTTCCTACTATGGAAGTCAATGGTGCCCCAAAACAGCCTGGTTACAAACTTTATTCAAAATATCTTCCTTTGTGTTCGGCAGAACAAAGAAATTCATACAGGTTTGGAACTACTTGAGGGTGAGTAAATGATGACAGAATTTTCATTTTTGGGTGAACTATCCCTTTAAGTGACTTGATAAGATGTCTTAGAGCATTGGTCTCAAACTCAATTCCTGGAGGGCCACAGCTCTGCACAGTTTAGCTCCACCCCCAATCAAACACACCTGGTCCAACTAATCAAGGTCTTCAGTATCACTAGAAACTTCCAAGCAGGTGTGATTTTGGGGCTGGTTGGAGCTAAACTCTGCAGAGCTGTGGCCCTCCAGGAACTGAGTTTGAGACCACTGTCTTAGCGTGAAATAAAGAAACTAATATTATAAAAACATTTAAAAATTCATCAAAACCAAATAGATGTCATTTCCTGGAGGATGATGTTATTCAAATATGGCATATCATTGTCATCTAAACATTGATTTTTGGATGTGATACACCATTTTAATTCTAAACTAAAATGAAACCTGCAAGTATTTTGCAGTTGAAATAAAGCTGAAATAAAATAATAATAATATACATATTAGATGAAAAATATTAACTTAAACTTATCTTCAGTAACTCTGAACTCTAAACAAAATATTACATAATTACTAAAACTTAAACTAATGAAAAATAATAATATAATAAAATTCATAATTCTAAAAAAAATAATAAAAAGCTAATTGTGACCTCACAGTTTATAATGTGACTTTTATATTACTGGCATATTGGCTGTTTTTAGTACTTGTAAAACATATTTATGCCTTATTTTGCATGACCATATGACTTTTTTCATGCACTTGAGTTTATCTTAACTCACAATTCAGAATTTTTTCCCTCGTAACTCTGATTTTAAGATTGTGAGATATAAACTAAGAATTGCAAGATATAAACTTGCAATTATTCGAAAAAAAAAATCAGAATTGTGAGAGTCACAATTAACTTTTTTTTTTTTTTCCCTTGGAAGAAACAGGCTTCCATAATAAACACGATAATAGCATATAAATAATACTAGAATAACTGCATTCAGCAAGACTGTGTCAAAAGCAGTGACCTGTTACTCTCTAACTGAGTCTCCAGGGACGAGAGCAGAACCGGTGGAGGGTTCAGGAAATGAGATGTGATTAAAGGACACAAGTGTGATAAGAATGGAGAGCACATGCTTGGAAAAGAGCACTGTCAGGGGCCGCTGGTGGCCGAACTGCAGTCAATCCCATTAGCGCCTACAGAACATCTACAGTTACAGGAAACAGGCGTGAGATTGGAGCGGGCTGTTCCTGTGACCGGTAAAGTGGTGTTCCTGTCAAACCAGCATGTTTCACCACAGGCTGGATGCATTTGATGTCTGCTGTGTGTTTTAATGTACAGCGTGCGTTATTGACCTACATCTTATAGCTGTGAACATAATTAAGGAGCTACATCCCGCTTTAATCTGGTATTGTGGGTTATCCGTGACAGAATGTGACTAGTAAACAATGCATTAAGACAACTAACCTTACACGCTCGTGTGACGGGAAAACTAGAGCAGACAATTCATGCAAGATAAAGTGCAACACATACATTTTCTAAATAAAAACAAGACTTTAAAGAAAAATTAATCAAGTCTCATGTAGACTTTTTATCAGTATAAAATCTGCTCAGTGTATTTGGCAACATGAAATTGCATTTGCGACACATTCATTTCAGGATAAGACTAGGAACATGCATTATAAATGTAAAAAGTGTCAGTTTTTACATTTTATAATCTTTCTCAATCAACTGGAGAAAGACAAAATGAAAATGACACTACATTTCATCTTCTTTAGCTGAAATCAATCTAAAACTTCAATCTGAAAATATCATGTCACTTGTGATTTTTTATGTTATTTTATTTTTTCTTGCAAGGAGAAAAACAAAAACTTTTTTTATGTATGCATGAATTAATTCTGTTTTTAACTAAATGCAAATATATTTAAGAATGCCAGAAGATGGGAAGATTATTAGTGAACAACAACTTAAAACTGCATGGCATATGCATGACTGTTATTATATATATATATATTTTTTTTTGTTTGGTTTTTTTTTGGCCTTTTTGGGGCTTGACAGCATAAATCACCACCTGCTTTCTTTGGAAAATAGAATCTGCCTAAAATAACCTCTCAACTCTCTTTGTGTTTCATGGAAGAAAATAATACAGTGTCAATGAGGACTATTCATTTGTCTATATCTGTAGGGCCAAGAACAGCACACTTAGAAAAAGACCATTTGACATGTAAAAGTCAAATAATTTGTAATATTTTTTAACGTCTCACTTATAATCTTTCCCTCTGCTACAGTTCTCAAATATCATTTATGGCATTTTCATATCACATGCATGAATTAATGGCATTTTAACTGAATGCAAACACATTTAAGAGGGGTTGCAGATGGAAAGATAATCAGTGAATAACAACTTAAAATTGCATGTCGTAATGTCACATAGATGACTATCATTATACTTTTTGGACTTTTTTTTTTGTCCTTTTTGGAGCTTGAAAGCATAAATCACCATCCACTTTCCTTGGAAAACAGAAGCTGATGAAAATGACTTCCAAACTCTCTTTGTGTTTCATGGAAGAAAAAAAATAATGCAAGGTCAGATCAACATCAGGAGAGTAAATAAAGATGTTTCGTGCACTTAAAAGTTTTTAGTCCTAAATTTAACATGTATTTGAATTGCATATACAATTTCTACCCATTTGGATTACACAGTTTTAAACTAATGAACTGTGACACATATTTGTTAGCCACACATAAATAAAACAGGTAAGATTTCTGCACTCCAAAAACCATAGCATAGTTTATTATTTGTATTTTAGTATTTGCATCTATTTGATTTTATTTAGATAATCATATTTTCAAAATGCATTTATTCATTTGCATAAACCTGAAAAAGTATGAACATGGTTAAAATATGGCTATAGCTGTGAAACAAGCAGTACTGAATTAGTTAAAATGTTTAAGCAAATCAGATTTATTGATGACAAATGTATAAACCTGGTTATTGTGCATTTTAAAACCCATTGAGTTTATTAGTTCTATTACAGAAATCTGATTGGTTTCATTTATGAATGACTGACAAATATGAATCATCAAAAACCGTGTACAATTTTATATTCAATTGAAATCTGTGTGTAGCGCTCTGTATAAATATATGTAGTTGTTTCTCTGGCGGATTACACTCGGATTGAGCTGAAACGTCTCGCCTGGCTGTGTGTTTAACTGTGAGAGCCAGCTCTGTTTAGTTTCTGGAGTTCATTCCCACCGCTCGTCTCATCCGGTTGCCAACAGAGGCCGAGATGTTGGAGGTTATTTGAAGGTCAGCTTTGATTGTTAGTTCGTCTCAGTTTTGGTGAAAAGCAAGAGAAGGAAAGCCAATGTTTCCATGGACACATGATAAATCGAGTTGGGCTTCATTAAAAATCCCACAATGCTCCTCTGCGTCGGCGCCTCCAGACCAGACACAGGGGGTGCAGGGGCGGATTTGGAGACGGTCCAGGGTCAGAGTCTTGTACATTCCAACCGGCATGTAGCGCATTTGTTCTTTGCGTCTGGAAGCGGTGGGCCGCGCAGCGATTCGCTCCATTTATAAGCCTGAACAGATGCAGCATTCCCATTCCAAACTATTGTTTCTCACTGGACTGGAGCCAGAGAAACAGGGATTGGCTCACAAATATGCGAGCGATAAACAGTAACAAAGTATTTTAGTAACAGTTTAGTCTAGGGACCAATTCTCACTGTTAACTATAGTTGCTTATTAGCATGCATATTACTGGCATATTGGCTGTTTTTAGTACTTGTAAAACATATTTATGCCTTATTTTGCATGACCATATTTTAGAGAGTGGAAGGGGCCAAATCATTTAAAATTTTATAAACCATACATAAATTTGAGAAAAGTCTAAAATGGACAACTAACTGATTCAAATGATCCAGTCAGAGTGATATTTTAATATATTTAATGTTTTGATTCAGGTATTTTGAGCAGTAAGGTTTATTTAAAATATATAATATTAAATTATTAATTATTAAAGTATATATATATATATATATATATATATATATATATACATATATATATATATATACACAGTACAGGTCAAAAGTTTGGAAACATTACTATTTGTAATGTTTTTGAAAGAAGTCTCTTCTGCTCATCAAGCCTGCATTTATTTGATCAAAAATACAGAAGAAAAACAGTAATCTTGCAAAATGTTATTACAATATAACATAATGGTTTCTGTTTTAATATACTTTAAAATATAATTTATTTCTGTGATTCAAAGCTGAATTTCCATCAGCCATTACTCCAGTCTAAAGTGTCACATGATCCTTAGAAAATCATTCTAATATGCTGATTTATATCAGTGCTGGAATCTGTTGTGCTGCTTAATATTTTTTTGGAACCTGTGATACTTTTTTTCAAGATTCTTTGATGATTAAAAAGTTAAAAAGAAGAGCATTTATTTATAATAGAAATCTTTTCTAACAATATACAATATACACTTTTCTAACAATATACAGTATAAAAGTTTGGGGTCAGTAAATTTTTATTCTTTCTTTTTTTGAAAGAAATTAAAACTTTTATTCAGCAAGGACATATTAAATTGATAAGAAGTGATAGCAAAGATTTATATTGTTAGAAAAGATTTATATTTTGAATAATTGCTGTTATTTTTTAACTTTTTATTCATCAAAGAATCCTGAAAAAAGTATCGCTGTTTCCAAAAAAAAAATATTTGGCAGCACAACTGTTGCCAACATTGATAATTCTAATAATAAATCAGCATATTAGAATGATTTCTGAAGGATCATCTGACATTTTAGACTGGAGTAATGGCTGATGGAAATTCAGCTTTGCATCACAGAAATAACTTATACTTTCAAGTATATTAAAACAGAAACCATTATGTTATATTGTAATAACATTTTGCAAGATTACTGTTTTTCTTCTGTATTTTTGATCAAATACATGCAGGCTTGATGAGCAGAAGAGACTTCTTTCAAAAACATTACAAATAGTAATGTTTCCAAACTTTTGACCTGTACTGTATATATGCTAAAATAAAAACAAAACAGTCATTGATTAGTACTTTTAATACTTAAATACATTAAAAATCGAATACATGTGTACTTTTACTGGAGTAATATTTTATTAGGGTATCTGTACTCTCTCTCAAGTTGATTTGTGTATTCCGTCCACCACTGGTGATAAACAACCTTTACAAAAGCAAAGATTTAGGATGGTTTCCTAGGCGAGGAGCTCAACCGCCTCTAGCTATTTTCTCTATCCCCCCTTCGTTTTCTAACAAGAGTGTTTTAAATGCATCTGAATCAGCAGTATGCAAATCCAAACTCACAGCCAGAGAAACGTCTGAACAAACTGAATTACATTAGCACATTTAGTGTGCCTTCACAGCGTCTGGAGCACATGGGCTTTGACGGTGCTGTCATTGATTAGGTGTTACAAACAAGTTTGTTAGGAACGCATGGATTTAACTGAGAGCGCATCTGCAGGTTTATCCTGTGACGCCTCACCAATAGATTACAGGTCCACTGCAATCAATGTACTTGATCACAGAAGTGGAGACAAACATTAAGCTGCTACTCTGACATAATGTTTTTTCAGTGCTGTTTATTAAGGCGGCATCGATATTACTATTGCTCATATTCAGGATCAGCGATGTGATCAAAGCTCAACACTCAGTGCTACAAGAGTATCAAAGAGACTTGCATGCAAAACAGTAAGCAACCACCAACAACACAGCAATGCCCTCGAAACCTCATAAACAACACCCTAGCAACCACATTGCAATGCCCTGAAAACCTCATAAACAACACCCTAGCAACCACATTGCAATGCCCTGAAAACCACATAAACAACACCCTAGCAACCACATAGCAAAGCCATGGAAACTATATGAACACCACCCTAGCAACCACATTAACAACACCCTATCACATAGCAACACCCAGGCAACCACATAAACAACACCCTATTAATCACATAACACCTTGGAAACCACCCACAACACCCTAGCAACCACATAGCAACACCCTTGCAACTACATAAACAACACTCTTGTAATCAGATAGCAACACCCTGGAAACCAACCACAATACCCTAGCAACCACACAGCAACCACAAAGCAACGCCCTGGCAACCACATTAACAACACCCTTGTTATCACATAGCAGTTATCACACAGCAGTGCCCTGGCAACCACCCACAACACCCTAGCAACCACATGGCAACAACGTTACAACCACATAACACCTTAGCAACCACATAGCAACATCCTAATAACCATATAGCAATGCCCTGGCAACATCCCACAACACTCTAGCAACCACATTGCAATGCCCTAGCGACTACTCACAACACCCTAGCAACGACATACTATAGAAACATGCCAACTGGCTAGCAACCACCAAGGTCATAGCTCTTCATGTTACTGTAATTGCAGGTTTAAAGGTTTGCTGCAACAAAAATTAAAACTAAATGTTATTTATGCAAAATTCGGTATTAGTTTCAAAGTAATAAAGTAGTTTCAGTTTTTATCTAATGATGTTATTTTTTTTATCTTTATTACAGTTCTTCAGAACTTGTAAAAATCTAGTTATTTTACTTCATCTTTTGAATGTTTTATGTACAAATAAACAGAGCTTGAATTCATCAATAATTTACAAATGTTGGTGGGTTTAAATTTGAATTTGTTCTGTGTATTTTGTTGCAAAGGCTCAATTTAAACTTTAAATCCTGGATTCTGGTTTGACGCCCCATTTGTGTCTATTTGTATACTGAAAAGGGATTGGTCTATCTTTTATTGCATCTATTTAACATCTACAGCTACCAGTAAAGCAGCAGAACCAAAGCCTAAGACATAATTCTTTTGTTTCAAGCACTGCACTCTCCTTCAGGAAATGCAGATCTAGTTTTAACAATGTAAAACCTGTGCTAAAATCACTTTTATGATGAATCACGAAGACCTGAGCGATTTATCTTTTAACGTCTCTCTACAAGTACTGCGTGTGACATCCTGGAGCGCTGCTCTCTGGTTCCTCATCTCTCTATTACAGCTGTGTTAGTGTATCCTGTGACCCCGCTGACCTCTGGCTCTGCCTGTAATGAACAGTAATGGCCTGCAGCCTCAAGCAGCAGCAGCAGCGCAGGTACAGACCCGCTCACCACGAGAGCCGCTAAATGAGAGTGAGAGAGAGTAATGCGTAATAGATGGAAACCGACTGATAGCACAAATAAAGGAGAGGCGGGAGGCATGAGTGCACTAACGGAAATGAAAAAGCCAACAATATACAGGAAGTGAAAATGAAAAACAACAGTATGGGGAAAAAGGCTGAATAAATGCAATATGGGAAAACTGGAGAAACAAGAGGACATGCATGTCCGTCATATTTGTTTGCTAGTGTTTTACTGGTTGCTATGCATTTTAGTATGTTTTTAGTCTGCCATATGTTGTTGCTAGTCTTTTACAGGTTGCCAGGGTGTTGCTATGTTTTAGTCTGTTATATATGTTTGCTAGTGTTTCACTGGTTGCCAGGGTGTTCCTATGCATTTTAGTCAGTTTTCAGTCTGTCATATGTGGTTGCTAGTGTTTTATTGGTTGCCAGGGTGTTGCTATGTGTTTTAGTCTATTTTTATTCTGTCATATATGGTTGCTAGTGTTTTAATGGTTGTCGAGGTGTTGCTATGCATTTCAGTCTGTTTTTAGTGTGTCATATGTGGTTGCTAGTCTTTTACAGGTTGCCAGGGTGTTGCTATGTCTTTTAGTGTCTTTAGTCTGTTTTAGTCTGTCATATGTGGTTGTTACTGTTTTACTGCTTGCTAGAGTGTTTCAGTGTTTTAGTATGTTTTATTCTGTCATGTATGGTTGCTAGTGTTTTAATGGTTGCCAGGGTGTTGCTATGTGTTTTAGTCTATTTTTATTCTGTTATACTGTATATGGTTGCTAGTGTTTTAATGGTTGCCAGGGTGTTGCTATGCTTTTTAGTCTGTCATATGTGGTTGCTACTCTTTTACAGGTTGCCAGGATGTTGCTATGTGTTTTAGTCTGTCATATATGGTTGCTAGTGTTTTAATGGTTGCCCGAGTGTTGTTATGCATTTTAATCTGTCTTTCGTTAGTCTGTTTTAGTCCGTCATATATGGTTGCTAGTGTTTTGCTGGTTACCAGAGTGTTGCTATGTGTTTTAGTATGTTTTATTCGGTCACGTATGGTTGCTAGTGTTTTAATGGTTGCCGGGGTGTTGCTATGTGTTTTAGTCTATTTTTATTCTGTTATATATGGTTGCTAGTGTTTTAATGGTTGCCGGGGTGTTGCTATGTGTTTTAGTCTGTTTTTAGTGTGTCATATGTGGTTGCTACTCTTTTACAGGTTGCCAGGGTGTTGCTATGTGTTTTAGTCTGTCATATATGGTTGCTAGTGTTTTGCTGGTTGCCAGAGTGTTGCTATGTGTTTTATTCTGCCATGTATGGTTGCTAGTGTTTTAATGGTTGCCAGGGTGTTGCTATGCATTTTAGCCTGTCTTTAGTCTGGTTTAGTCTGTCATATATGGTTGCTAGTGTTTTACTGGTTGCCAGGGTGTGGTGTTGCTATGCATTTGACAAAAAAAAGTGTTGTGGGTGATTACCAGGACATTGTTATGTAGTTGCCAAGGTGTTGCTATGTGGTTTATAAGATATATATAATTTATATTACACCTATAAACTAACAAAAATTAGCCATGCTATAACTTAGTGTCCAGCTAGTTTTAATATTCTCCTCTAAAATATTCTAGTTCTCTCTGGCCCACTCTTTGGAAAAGTGTTTAATTATGCTTATTTTGCATGACAGCCAAATAGGGCCAGAATAAGCTTCAAATCAAAACTACCTGGACTACATTTAACTCTTTGGATTTTAAGGAACCAAAAATGGTTTTTCAATGCACGGCATCACTGTGAAAACTCCTTTTTGGAATGCTTATTTTTAAGAGTGAATGGTACTTGAACTTCTTTGAATTATGAGTTGCTTGGCAAGCTAGAGTTGCAAAAGAGCTTTCCCAACCACTGGCCTCAACACACACACACAGCGGCCCTGAGATCCACACGACAGAGACAGACAGTCGATATCTCCACACTGTGCTTGAATACTCCAGCATCGCCTCTCCGAACGCCCGCTGAGCAAACACCCGCTAGAAGCAGCGTCACGCAGCACAAACCATCCAAATAACAGAGAGCAATCAAGACAACGTGAACCCATACACATCCAGTCAACAGTTCTTTTCTAAATGACAGACGTATTCAATTTGGGCAGAATTTAAATCACAGAGTATGCCTGTGAAACACAACCGGCCCTCCCTCAGGGAAAACTAGTCCTGTCCGAACAGAGCCAGAAGCGAAAGTACAAAACAAGAGAAACATTCATTAAACAGTTTGATCTTTCTATCAAACGATCTACAGCTCGCGCGGGATGGAGGCGTTCTGATCATTAATCAAGTCAATGAATTAGCTTTCATCGCATCATGCCGGAGCTGTTCATGGCCATTGTTGCTGTGTCGCTGAGTGATGGTGAGCAGACGCCTGCTACAAAACCGCCTGACAGTCACATTCATCCAGCAGCTTCATCACAGACCCTGACAGGCCTTTGATGCCTTCAACATGCAATATTTATAGGATCACATGTCAGAAAAGAAAGTGAACTCTCGGCATCAATTAAATGCACTGTTTAGACCTGTAATGACATCCTGACAGATTCCTTCATTTACGGCGGCCCTACAGATGTTTCAGTGAATTATGCAGACGCTGTTTTATCATTTCCCCCCTCAGGTACACTTATTCCAAAAGCATAATTAAAACAATCATGATATAGTTTTTAACGACCAACTTCCACCATCTGTCCAACCCTTACATATAAGTGGTCCATTTTTGCTGCTGCAGTTCATATGTGAAGTCTCTTCTGCTCACCGAGGCTGCATTTATTTGATCAAGAATACAGTAAATACAGTAAAATTGTGAAATATTTCAATTTAAAATAGCTATTTTCTATTTGAATATATTGTAAAATGCAATTTATTTCTGTGATCAAAGCTGAATTTTCAGCATCATTACTCAAGTCTTCAGAGTCACATGATCCTTCAGAAATCACTCTAATATGCTGATTTTATTTGAAATATAAATCTGCTGTAACATATATAAATTTTGATATATTTAATGTTGCCAGGGTGTTGCTATGCAGTAGCCGAGGTGTTTAATTAAGTAACTAAATGCATCTCATCTGTGCATGATTAATATATTTTGTTTTTATCATCAGCCACCTGTAACCTGAAATATTGGCCTAAGCCTTAATACCACTAGTCAGCATATCTAATAATATTTTGTGTTTCTTTTTTTGCTCCCATGATAACACCACCTGTGAAAACTAGCAGGCATAACAGAAGAAATCCACATTCTATATGAGAAATATTTGTGTGCGGATGCGTTCTGAATTATTCATTTCCTGTTTTCCACTCTATTTTCTAGTTTGCTTCACAATAATGAAAAAGAAACGTCCCTAACGTACGGCTTCAGAACAGGTACTGAATATGAAGGGAGCCAAAGAAAAAAAGACAAGCATTAAAGGGAATATGAGATATGAGCATATGAAACACGAAGGTACAGTAACATCCCAGTGACTTTCAGTATATCAGCATGATTTCCACAAGTCGGCTAAATGCAGATGCAATCTTCCCTCGTGTCTATTTACTCATGGGATTGAACTGAAGGACACGGCGTTCAATTTCATACTCGGCTTCACAGTGACACGTAAAGATCAAGGATCTTGTAAGAGGCGGGAAACCTGTACGCGGCAACAAACGCACAAACCCGGTGGCTTATCGGATTAGCTGTTTCACAAAGTAGGACGTCTTTTTCCCAAGCTTGAAGGAATCTGTCGCAAAATGACTAATTCAAAGCATCGGATCATCTGATTGGCAAGACAGATAGCTTCCCGAGGCTAATTGGGTTGCTCTGATAGAAAACAGCAATTAAGTGATAAAGTACTGGACTTTGACCCTTGAATCTGTGGGACGTCACTTTTCTGTTAGAAAACTCCATTAAACTATTCGTAACTATTCAGTTGCCAAAAAAGTTTCAATTTCTGTGTTTTTGCCACCACAGGACCTATCCCAGATAAACCCTCCCATAAAACAACTGTAATTGGTCGCTTTAGATGCCTCCTCCTGTCTAAGGATGGTCTTGGTCAAAATACGGTCTATGTGAGACTACAGAGCACATAAGAAAAGCATTCGCTCGATTTGATGTCAGATGAGTGGACGGTACTGACCTCATTCCCACACTGACCTTTTGTAATGTCTATAAACGGTTAAAATCCATGTTCCTCACTTCTTATTGTAAAGCAGCATTCCAAATGTCAAGTGTGCTGATATTTCTACAGGACAGGCCGGATTATTACAGTACCGGAGCAGCTCTGAAGCTGCAGGTCTCTGACTAGAGACGATTCTGCATGGAATTCTGATTTCTTATGAAGAGAGTTAGAGAGCTACAGCAATCTGGTCTCATTGCATAAACGTACCTGGGGGCACTTTTTAGCGAGACCGTTTTTACGTACCTTACTGCACGTTTCGCCGCAGTTTTAAAGAGAAATGTCCACTGAGTGGCGCTAAAACACGGGTTCAATACGTAAACCCTGGCACATTTTTATTACGTTGATATAGGTACGTATTGCTGTGTTTTTATTACGTTGCTTCAGGTACGTATTGTGGCGGCTCAGAATTCAAATCCTGCAGAGTTTAGCTTCAACCCTAATCAAACACACCTGAAGAAGCTAATCAGTGTCTTCAAGATCACTAGAAAGTTACAGGCAGGTACGTTTGATTAGGGTTGGAGCTAAACTCTGCAGGAGGACCGAAGTTGCCTATCCCTGCCCTACACCAAATCCAACCCTAAACCTACCCGATAGTCTTGACAAATGCAAAACGGATATAAAACACATTTGTTGATGCAACCATGCTATCTGAACTTCCTTATATGCAGATTTGAACTGTTTTGTCGAACCGTAGTTACACGGGAGCTCCTCACCTCTCAAGTGCGTCTCCGTACTCCATGAACTACCGAACAAACCTATGAGAACTATGAAAACCCGTAGATATGAAGCTGGATATATGTGATGCTAACGTTCATCAGTTTTCAAATCTCCCAGCATGTTAATATTGTTTTGAAGTCATAACATGATATTCTTCAAGTATGTGCGCGAAAATTACGCTTTATTAATCGCAACTCTGTAAATTTGTGTGAAAAGGAAAAAAGGCATCAGAGTTTTACTGCCTCTGTTCATTTCTTTTGGAAACTGCAGTGATATGTACTTATTTGTACGTATTTCGCGTCTCGCTAAAAAGTGCCCCCAGGTACGTTTATGCCATGAGACCAGGTAGAGCTATAGAGTTATACGTTCCACCAGAACAGTGAGAACAGGGTAAATCGGGTGGAACCACAGAAACATTCACTTCTTCTAAGAAGAGGATTCATGTCTGTCAGAATGTCTTTTGAATTAGAATTATTGTTGCAAACAGGGTGTGGAATTAGAATTTAAGAAAGCAGAATTAAAATGGAATGACATTCATACACCGCATTTCATTTTTCTCTATAAATTCACCATAAACATGAACTATTTCCACAAACATTAGATGATCTTATTCTTAACGATCAATGCTTGAAATTACATACTGTACATAGAACATTTGCATTTATTTGATAGATTTCATTATATTTTATAAATTTCATTTTGGATTTAAGTAATTAATTTATTTAATTATTTTTAAGCAATTTATTAGAACCAAATTAGAATCGTTAACTGACTTTAATTTATTAAAACAGATCTATTGTTATTTCACAGACATTACAAATAAAATATAAACACAAATAGGCATACAATAACATTAAATCGGCACAGATTTAAAACATTAATATCTTAAAATGAAACTTAATTAAGTCATTTATTAGAACCAAATTAGAATTAACTGATTTAATAATTTCAACTAACTAATTAAAATAGATATATTGTTATGCATAGACATTATAAACAAAAAATATAAAAACAAATTGGCTTGGTTGTATTGTCACTAAAACTTCTGTTGGGCTAAAGAAATGACTCTGTTGTGTTTTTTTTAATTCAACACCCTGTGCCAATTCATTCTGAATTTTATTCAACCTCATTGCCTGTATAGGCAGCAACTTTCAAAGACAGCATTCTAACAGAAACGCTCTACATAGTCAGCAACTCAGTCAGCACACACATAGTGTAGACTAGCTTTTACCACAGAGCCACAAAGGACTGCAAACACTGAATCTGTAATCTGAATTTCATCTCAGTATGAATAAAACTGACATTTGGTTCGGTGGCACAGCATAGTCATTTTTGGACATTCGGTGGAACAAAGACATTCAGTCCTGTGAGACGAGACAGAAATGCTTTTGGTTTCCAAGAAAATGACCCGATGCTAGCTGAAGAAAGCAATAAAACTCAGAGACCTGATGTAAAATCATAACCTCACTCACCAAACATATTCCCGATGTGTCCGTTCCTGGTCAGAGGTCGAAGTTCATTCTTTCCCCAAGCGTAAAGTTTATAGTTGTCCCAGGCAAACTTCATCATCTGCAAGCACAAAACAAACAGGTTAAGATCTGTGAAATCACCTCTAATAATACGTTTAGTGTGCAGATACTCGCATTAAACATGACATTAGGATGCAATTATATCCAAAGCCATCAAGTGCAGATGTTCGCTGATCAAAAACCCAAAATATGGGCTTTTACGCATTAGACGACGATACCTCTGGCGAAGCGAGGCATGGATAAAGCATTGAAAGAAATATGAGGATATTATGAATGACACAACAAAGAATTTAATCATGTTTCACAAGCTCTATTTATTTCTGCTGGAAGCAACACACTGTCATAATTAGCTGTGCGGTAAGGCGGGCAGGCCTGCAGGATCGCATTCATCAAATAAATACAGAAATTCATGAACAGACAGACGACGTCAAAGAAATGGACTGTTACCAACATGCATTAATCAAGAAAATTCATTAATAAACACATAATCATTGCTTTCTCGTCACCATTAACCACTGCACATTTAAATGAGTTGCTTTGTTCTGGAAGTGTGTTGCCTTGTCTTCAACAGTATTCTTCTCAAAACTTGACTTATTAAAGACAGGTTTGTGATAATTAGAACCAATTAAGAATTATTAACTGCTTTATTAATTAACTAATTGATAAAAAAAACTATTTATTGTTTTATATGCATATACATTATAAATAAAATACATTTAAATATGCATATTTTTTTTCTCTTTTCTTTTAAAAAAACACCTATTCAGTAAGGATGCTTTGATCAAAAGTGACAGTAAAAACATTTATAATGTTACAAAAGTTTTCTATTTTAAATAAATGCTGTTCTTTTGTTCGTTTTATTCAAAGAATCCTGAAAATCTTTGAAAAATATTTAGCACCACAATTGTTTTCAACATTGACAATAATAAGAAAGGTTTCTTGAGCAGGAAACCAGCATATTAGAATGATTTCTGAAGGATCATGTGACACTGAAGACTGGAGTAATGATGCTGAAATAAATTACATTTTACAATATATTCACATAGAAAACTGTTATATTATATTGTAATAATATTTCACTTTTTTTCCTGTTTTACCGTATTTTTGATCAAATAAATGCAGCCTTGGTGAGCAGAAGAGTATTTAAAAAAAAATAAAAATCTAATGTAGTTTAACTTCACATTTTCTGTTTTCAAATATCTTGGAGCAAATATTGTACAGAAAAAAAACTATATAAAATTGCATGCCTGCATTCACTGCATTAACTACACAGCTCTCTTAAATACTTGATTCTGATTATAAAACCAAATATTTTCACTCTTGCACTGATTAAATGTTCATAACACCACTAGAAAAAAAAATAAAGTGTAAATTAATTTTAAATTTTGGCTTCTAAGATCTAAACCTAAAGTAAGTTCTAAACCTATTATTTCCTGAATGGGTCTGAGTCGATTAAGGAACATTACAAAGAAGCCGTGCTGTACTGCTGCTCCGTCCAAAGCTCTGAGCTCGGCGGCGCTGGATTTGTGAATCTCCCGGGTTTGAGCTCTGAATGAGTCTTTCAGTACAGCCAGGACCAGAGAAGCTCTGGATGATGCCTGGCACCAACAACCTCCACAAGGCACGCTCTGAAAAAGACTTGCTTCCCTTGAGGAGGAAGCCAATAATTGATGTGGGATCGCCTCCAACAACGCAATAAAAAGGCTTGCGACATGATGGGGAATTAGCAGGAAGAAATTCCAACTGCGATACTTATTTGAGCTCGACATGAAGGAGCAGCTGGGCCGGGATGTGGCCGAGTCTCGCGTTGCGTAAAGCTTTTGT
>JAFVLL020042968.1:22500-25000 GCA_021397915.2 Tor tambroides
AAATGAATTTAAAACATCCCTCAGAAATTTCTCAAGGCTGGTCATTAAAATGAAGACACAATGCAAGAAAAAATGAATGGCCTCAAAAACAAACATCCTTTTCTTTATGCAAAGTTTACTTTCAAATGATTTTGTTGTGAGATGTGACCTGGACATTGACCCACGTAGATCGTGACAGCAAGCCGACAGGAGCTGTGCTGTAAATGAATGAAGTGAGTTTTACAGAAAACTCACTGATAGATGAAGAGCCAATTATTCCTGCACTGGACATCAGGAAACACTGATCCGATGCAGCGACAAATACACATCACTGAACGACCAGAAAGGACAGCTGAAGATAATTATTTACACAACACACAGAAAAGAGACTTTTATAGTAAAAAAAAAAAAAAAACACTGACTGAAAATGTAACCACTGTTTTAGTATAATTGAGATACTATTATAGTTTTTATTAATATTTTGCAATAGCTTTAATTTTTATATTTTCAGGTTAAGTAAATCTAGTTAAAATTAAAGACCAGTGTTATTTTAGCATAACAAAGGTTATTATACTATAAAAACTATTATAGTTTTCAGTGTTGGGACAGTTCCTCAAAAAATGTAATATATTATTCATTACTAGTTCAAAAGTAACTCCTTTCAAAAGTAATATTATTACATTATTTATTACTCCAGGCCAACAGTAATTAGTTACACTACTAGTTAAGATTACTTTTCCATTACACCCCAAAAACGTGGTAATTGCATAAGTTACAGATAAATGAAGAGTGCAACTGGCTCAAACTTATAACAAGCAACAATATTTTTAAACGACTTCTGCTATTTATTAAAGCAGCAACATAGTACAATCTGCAACAGGGCTCAAGCAGGTAGAACCAACCAAACATGTTAGGATTCACAGCAGACAAAATCTTAGTCATTGATGTTTCTGTCATCCTTTCTTCCTACAAAATGAAAATACTGGCTGGATTTCCGGCTGCTATATGATGTGGGCTTCTCCATCTTTTGACAAAACTAGCTTGCTGCATTGATGACATCACGTGCATACATGCATGACGATTATGAAATTTGATAGGGAAGATTGAATTTTAGTGTTTGTGACAAAAATGTAAATAGTAACTAGCCATTTTTTGGGGGATGGTAACTGTAATATTACTGAAATTTTATTAGTGATTAGTTACACTACTTACACCGGGGAAAGTAATATTATTACTGTAATGTACTGTAAACCAGGTTAACATTATGAAACAAGTTTAACACACACAAGGAAACCTTTTTGGAAACAATATGTTGTGCACATTTAACCTCTTTCTTACAGTCTTCTTTACAGTGTTCCCTGTATCATCAATGCATGCATTTTCTGTTTTCCTTTTAATTAAAGTTTAAGTCATTTTGTAAGTATATCTATAGTTTCATTAAGTTTTATTTCAGTTTTAGTTTTAGTAGAAATGAGATGCTGCCTGTTCCATCAGTGCATGCATTTTCATGACAAACAAAGTGTTTTAAGTAAAGCGGAGCTCTGTTGGATCGGGCTGAAGGTCAGTGAGGAGCGACTGCTTCTAAATCCTGCAGGTTTAAAGCTGTTCAGATCTGCTGACTGTTTGACTTCAGTCTATAGTTCATGAACACACTCCTGGCTTCTTTCTCAGTGTGTAGAGGAGCATTAAAACATGAAGACTGCTGGAGAACAGCGTTTGCGTCGCTGGGTGCCTCATTTTGGCTGAGTTATAACTGGCACCCATAGCATGTGCTGAAGGCGTCCTCAAGCTTCATACTCATATAAACCTGTTCTGCAGTCAATCTTACAGTAAATATAAGATATATATATATATATATATATATATATATATATACACACACACACACACATATACATACATATATATATATATATAAGTGCTGTTTATATTGTATAGTTATATATATATATATATATATATATACACACACACACACACAATTATATATATATATATATATATATAGATATATATACATATACACACATATACACACACAATTTTAACTAATCCCTAAAAAGGAACAAAAAATAATAAAAATGACAAACACACAAGTGCAATAACTAAAACTTTAGTTTAAACTTGTTTAAAAATTACAGAAACTTTAAATAAAAATATTAAAATCCTAAATTCAAATAATTATTTTATTTCAGCTTGACAAGGCAAAATATCTCATTTTTATTTAGATACACTTTATGTACTAAAATAACTAAACTGAATAAACTAAAAAATTAATAAAACTATTTAGACATATTAAAAAATGAATTAATTAGTAAACCTATAACTGAAATTAAATAGAAAATGAAAAAGTTACAAATAATTCATATATACATACAAACTAACCCTAAAAATAAAAAATAAATAAAAATGAAAAAAAGACAATTACTAAAACCAAAAAAAATATATAAAAATATAAATAACTTTAATAATTATTTTATTTCAGCTAGTTGTCAAGAAAATAATTCTTATTTTTATTTAG
>JAFVLL020042968.1:30000-45362 GCA_021397915.2 Tor tambroides
GTTATTATTTACTGGTAAGTTAACCAAAGGATTAATATATACTAAATAGCAGCAATTATTAAATTTATCACTAAGTGGTAACTCAAATAAATCAAACAATTTTTGTATGGATCAGTTCATTGAAATGAAACGACTCCCTAAAAAAAAAGTTGCACGCACAATATAATGCAACAAAAACAGCAAGTATTTATACATTCAGCATTGCTGTTTACTGGAAATATTAGTTTGTTCCTGGAAAGGCTGCATTTCTGAACATAGCTAAAATGTAATTGGTTTAGTAGCATGTCTGTTTTTATTTAGCTACTCCCAGTGTTGAGACGGTTTCTATTAGGAAACTAAAATGTTTTTGAGAATCTCCTCTCCAAAAAAATAAAATAAAAATAAAATCTATTGAATAGATTTATATTTTTTGCATGCATACAGTAGTTTAAATGTTTGGACAGCTAAAACTTCCAAGCACACGGCTCTAGTATTCTAGTATCAGACATTTTGCAATAAAATAAAACCAAAACCAAAAACAAGACAGACAGAGCCTTCGAGAAACCTGTCCAATGAAAACCAGTTTTGAAGAAGCCATTATATTCACAATTTGGTCTGGTGACACTATCGCTGCAGAAATGACACACTCCAGCGCTGAGAGACTGAAACAGTCTCCTGTGGCAGCGACTCCCTACTTGATCATTAGAAACTTCACATCACTCACGCCAACAGGCTTCATGAGTCTCCAGCGACACACCGGCCTCTGCTTAAAGAGCTCATGAATAATTCAGACGTGGAGAGAGGCCATTAAGACGGGTCGTGCCGGGCGGAAGCGGCGCTAACATTTCCGGCCTGTTTTCTGCTGCATGGAGGAGCCACAGGGGAGAGATGAGCATACACAGAGCATTTAATCCCATCACGCCGTTTGCTTAAGGACCCTTTAATGTGTCACACTTATGAAGCAATTAGTGAGTCTGATGCTATTCCAGAAAACAACTGCGGCGAGAGATTTATGATGTGATGATGGCATGTCACGTGTCAGTAGAGAAACAGGAGCTCAGTATCTTTGACAGTATCTGGCTTTTTTTCCCACAACTTCTCTATTATTTGTTGTGACATGCATTTACTGAAATGAAGCTTTGGGAGTCTGAATCATTTCGGTGAATCGGTTCACTCAAGCTCTTCTCATGAAGCATATTAAACCATATCAAGTCCCTAAATGTGATCAGCATATCAGAATGATTTCTGAAGGATCATGTGACACTGAAGACTGAAGTAATGATGCTGAAAATTCAGCTTTGATCACAGCAATCTATTATATTTTACAATATATGCAAACAGATAAGAGTTATTTTGAATTGTAATAATATTTCACAACATTACTGTTCATAGGAAATATAAGGAAACCAACATGTTCTTGAGCACTTCCACCCAAAAATCTCAATCTAATCTAAATTATTTATAATGTTTGCATGTATAATTTCAAAGTTGGATGGCTAAAACTTCCAACTACAATATATATTACATTTTTATAACTAATTAAACAAGAATTAAATTAAACAATCATATATTGCCACTTATTGCCACAATAGAACAAAAAAAACAAAACAAAAAAAACAAAGCATACTTAAAAATGACATTAAAGCAAGAATTATATATATATATATATATATATATATATATAAAAAACTAATAATCTTTGTTTCATTTAGAACTTTGTATTCTTAGATATATGACATGTATTCAACTAATATACATGTATTCATTTAATTTAATGCACATTTAGTATATGAACAATTATTTTTTCTATATTTTTTCCTTTTTTATTGCTTCCATATATCATATTTGGGGACTACTTTGAATCAATATTTTATACAAATATATTATAGAAAATTCAACAATAATGTAATCATAAAATGTAATCATAAGTGACAAAAGCTGTCACTGGGGTGGTACCTTTTCAAAAGATACACATTTGTACCTTTTTTATCCCTAAATTGTACATAGTACTACCTTAATGGTACATATTTGTCCTTTTGAAAAGATTCTGCCCCAGTGACAGCTTTTGTACCTTTTTTCCCTAAGAGTGTACAAATTACTTGATAAAGCAATGCTTGCTTAACTGAAAAATACCTGAAGCTCAAATAACTATAGGTATTATTTATAATATTTAACTTTTACTACTGTGTTGACGAGCATGTTACTCAGTGCTGTGTTTTTGGGAATCATCTCGTGATGGCATGGTGTTTACGGTGCGGCGTGTGACGCTTTGCTCTGGCATCTGTCCACTTCGCTCACTGATAGCCAGGATCGGCGCCAGTCCGAGCCGCACACGAGAGAACGGCAGAGTCCATTCTGTCCAGCCCGTCTGTTGGTAATGTGGCCAAATGGACAGCAGGCCTTTGGCTGATGAAGGAGCTCCATCTCTAACGGCCGATGGAGCCACACAGATGCAGAGCAACAGCAGAAACACTTAATGGACTGCACACATTAAATATTTACACCGACTCTTCGCCTGAAGCCTGACTGTTAACTGCACAACATGATCCTCTTCAAAGTTTACTTCTTGTACTTCTAAACAGGGGCATTTATGTAATGCAAATTGCATTGTCCTATTAGAGCTAGACTGTTGTTTCTGTGCATTTTTAAACTTTTCACTCAAATGATGTTATTTGCAATCAAAATGTATCAAGTGAGATAAGAATGCAAAATAAAAGCATTTATTGCTCTCAGACTTGCGTGCCGCTGTAAAACCATGTGTTTGTGAGAAAACACAAGAGAACGAACAGCGAGAACAAAGCGGGTGGAAGTCATTTGTGAGCGAGAAATTGGCAATTTGAACCCGGCGTCCTGCAGAGTCTATTAGACCCACAGAAATCCCATCGCAACTACAGAGCTTTTCAATGCGTGCCACGCAAACGAGGTCTGAAATGTACTTTTTGTAGCACCTGCTAATCGAGAGTGAACTAAGAAAATTTACTTGTCATTTATATTTCTTACCTGCTCTGGAAGAAAAAAATAAAAAAATAAAATAAAAAATAATAATAATAATAATAATAATATTATATATATATATATATATATATATATATATATATAAACAATTTATAATTTATATATAAACAATTTATAATTTATATATGTATATATATATATATATATATATATATATAATTTTTTTACACTATTATTCATAAAATAAGAATTATATAGCTATGAAAAATATATTAAAATATTTTATAAAGGGTGTGTTATATAAATATAATGCAAGGTCATCAGTTATTTTTTTATTAGAAATAAATTAAAATAAAACAAAAATGATATAAAATAAAAGTATAAAATATATAAATTAAAAAAATTATATTTATTTAGTTTTCACTTTAATTTTAGTTGAAGTTTTAGCAATTTTGGTGTCTTTTTGTTATTTTTTTTAGTGGTTTTTTTTGTATTGCATATATACACCCCACTAAAAGGACAAAAACACGCATAAAAAGTTACTAGAACTTTTACTGAAAAATGAAAACAAAATATATAAATAAAAATTAATTATAAAATTAAATAAAAATGTTGCAAAATGTCAAAATATAAAAAGTAAAAAACAATTACTAGAACTTTAACTAAAAAATGAAAATATTTTTTAAACAATTAATATTATATATATATATATATATACACACACACACACACAAAATAAAAAAAATACAAATATATATAATTACATACATTATATATACAAATAAAACAACAGTCATTTAGTTTTATTAGAAATAAAAATAGATTTTAAAAAGCATAAAAAATAAAAATATCTAAAAATAAAATGTAAAATTATATATTTATTATATATTGTGTGAAATACATAAATATAATAATATATCATCAGTTACTTAGTTTTATTAGAATTAAAAATGAAAGAGCTTCTTGACACTCTGTAAGGCTAATGATGCTAAAGCTACCATTGTCTGTCTGTTTTCAGTGGTGATGTCTTCATGAATGATTGTGAATAGGAATGTGGTGGTTAAAAGTTGCATATGAAAGCAATTCGATCGCTTGAGTTTGTTGAGCTCATAATCACGAGTGGGACTTATAAAGTTTGTGATAGCATGCCATGCACCATGAGACCAGCTATGTTGTTATTTTTATCCCGCCGTGCTCCCGTCTGTGTAATTCATAAACGCGAATTTATGCACAGTACAATCAGATGACTGACTTTGAAACTGAGTAGTTTTCTGTAAAGATAACAGGCTTGTACTAATAGGGGAATGTTTATTTGCAAAGGCTAGCACTGCTAATGCAGGAGCTCGAGCTCTTGAAGCTCCGCCCTCTTCTCCGGGAGCAACAGCTCATTTGCATTA
Organism: Tor tambroides; assembly: GCA_021397915.2. Classification (NCBI taxonomy): domain Eukaryota; kingdom Metazoa; phylum Chordata; class Actinopteri; order Cypriniformes; family Cyprinidae; genus Tor; species Tor tambroides. Next base: position 34,332 of record JAFVLL020042968.1, read on the forward strand.
AAGCAACACTCAAAATCAGAGCGTTTGGGCTCATACACTAAAAGTGGTAATTTTAACAAGCTATAAAAAAAATATCTGTTGGGTATTTTGAGCTAAAACTTCACATACACACTCTGGGGACATCAGAGACTTATTTTATATCTTGTAAAAAGGAGCATAATAGGTCCCCTTTAAGATTTGTACTCATAGAAATTACTAAAGTAGTCAAACCTGTTCATTAGAAGGGGGCGACCCAATACTTTCGGCAATATAGTGTATGTGTGTGTATATATGTATGTATACACACACATACATAAACACACACACACACAAAATAAAATCATTAATATTACTATAGTTGTCTTTTCTCTCTTTTCTTTTCTCTCCTTTCTTTTGTATGTCTCATAAGTTCTTTCCTTTATATACATTACTGTCATGTTGTCATATCCTGTTTTGTGCAAAAAAAAACTTATGAATCAATTATTATTTTAATAAATAATATTCAATAGCTGCCTTTGTAGCTGGAAGTACAGTATGTGTGAGGTATGTGGGTTTAAAATTAGGAATATATACTGTATATTCCTTACAGGAAAGCAAGTTACTGTTCACTTTTATTTTATACCCACATACAGTACTGCAAAATGAAGCTAGTTCAACATCTGCTCTAGAAGCAGTCTCACCTGCACAGTGAGAACGAGATGAGCCTTTGTGTTGATCAGCACACAGTAAACTGAGGGCAGGTGGAGAACACAGAGTCTCTGGAACATTTCGACTTGTTCCTCTTCACTAAGCACTGCACTGAAGAGGCTTATACAAAGCCTTCAAATACACCACATCTCAACCTGAAGAAACACGTCACCACACGCTTCCTCCGAACCCAATCTGGCACTCAGATAAAACCAGAACCAACCCTCAATTACTCATCTGTGCATGCTAGTTTGATAAGATTGACCATATTTTATCTCCTCCACCTGACTCCAATGTGGCACATAATGTCCACTTCTCACAATGATTTTCTCATTAATCATTCATTTGGAAATAGATCAGATTACGAGAGTCACATGTCTATTTTTAACTTCGCACAACATCTTAAAAAATGTAGCACTCACAGTGTGAAAAAACATTTTCATTCAATCATTTAGCAGATGCTTTTATCCAAAGAGACTCAAGAACGAGGCACATCAGAAGCAATTTATCACAAGAGCCAACAATATTTGCAGTACATGAAGTGTAAGCCAGATAAAAACAGCACAACGTAATGCAAGACGTCTGCTGGGAGTATTTGTTTATAGATATATATATATATATATATATATAAAAAAAAAAAAGCTTTTATTCTCATTATTCTCATCCACTAAAAGGAATACCTGCAACCGGGTTATTGTAGTTAACTAAAACTAAAACCATAAAAAAAAAAAAAATCACTTGAAAGAAAAACACAAAAGAATATTTTGAATTAAATACAAAAAAATCTTTAACTTATTTTATTTCAGCTGGTTGCCAAGGAAACATTTCTCAGATTAACTAAATATCTAAAAATTATTATTATTTTTTTTTTTAAATTAAAACTTTAACTACAATTTAAATGAAAATGAAACGAAACTATCATATGTCTTCAGGGAATTCTGGGAATATAGTGCATGATTCACACACACAGACACACAAACAAACAAATAAAGTGTAGAATAAAAATGTTCACTCAGAAATTGCTAGTAAATTTCACAAATAATAAAGAAATGTTTTAACACATTGCATTAAACATGACATTTTGAAGTAGAAAGACCAAAACAATATTAAAGGGGACATCAGATACAAAACTCACTTTTGCATGCAAATTTAAATGCGTGTTAGCAGTGTGTACACAATCACCCTATAATGCTAAAAATCCACCCAGTGTTTTTTTTAATCCCCACAAATCATAAGCACTTTCTCATATCAAGCCAATGAACATAGCAGTCATTATTTACTCCCGACATCTGAGCCGCTGAAGACGCAGTGCATTACATTTGTTTCTGAAGGAAATGCTCCCCCGATCTACCTAAAAGCGTTTATGTTCGCGCGAATCATTCGTGATTCAGCCTCACCTACAAAAGAAGTGAGTATAAGGTTCTTTTATGAATCTTTGCAAATCGCCTTTCCTAATAACGTGCAAGTAAGGAAGTTTCACAGCTCGTCACCCCATGGAAGAGAGGGGCGGGGTCAGCAGAGCTCATTAGCATTTAAAGAAACATGGACTAAAACAGCTTGCTGAAAACAGAGCTGTTTTTGACAGGGTAAAAAGGGATTTGTTTTACACTACCATTGAGAAATTTTAACCAAAGAATGTTATAGACTTTTCATTAAGACCCTAAAGGATCATATCAACTTGTGGAAAATGGGCATCCGATGTCCGATAAAATGCAGGGATTTTCTGACGGCCGAACATCAGTGCACAACGAGTTCATTTCCTCCTGACAGTAACTGTTATTACTGAGAGGAGAGGAATACGATCTCACACCTGATGAGAGCGATGCATGGCAAACGCTGCGCTGGAGTTTTCTGTAAATAGAGCCGGGGGCCGAAGCGGCGCGGCAGGTGCCTTCTAGACATTTCTTTGACGTTTCACATCAAAGCGCGAGGCCGGCTTTGAACTCTCGGATACGGTCTCACCGTAAAACTCTGTCACAACTCTGGACGTTTCCATGCAGAAATGAGAAAGAAGAAAGGCGTTCTTGGATGTGAAATGCGGCCTGCTTGAGCTGAGACGGGTCATGACTATTTGATCAGTGAGGTCAAGGGCGTTATATACAGTAGATCATTTTTACTTTGTATCAGATGCAAATTTTTGGTGCTTTAGGGAGGAATGTACAATGTAGACTCTTTAACGTCTAGGAGAGAGTTTGCATTGCCTTTAGACATCAAAACATTGAGCTTGAGTGACAATTTCACCGTCTTATACAATTCAAGACTTCACATCTCCTGCTGTGAGAAATTTGAGGACTATGACACTCTTGTGAAATGAAAAAACAACAGATATAGATAAATCACTGGCCTGTTTACACATGCAGACATTCAAAATGATGCTAAATCAGCCCAATTATTCATTTATATACTTTAAAGGAATAGTTCCCTTTCAAAAATCTCAAATATTACTGTACCACAGAACAAAGTCAGTCATATTGGACTGAAAAAAGAATTTAATGCTTAAATTAGTATTGTAAGTACTGTAAAATAAAAATCTTACAATTGCCATTAATTGTTTACAATTTTAGAATTTACGATTCCTGACAACAGTAATATATTAGTCAAAACATAATAGTACTACTACTACTACTACTACTACTACTACTAATAATAATTAATATAATATTTTACTACCTCTAATAATAATTGTGTTAATGATGATTTTTTTTTTATTTTACAGTACAATTTTTCTCCAACAATAGAACATAATAATAATTATTTTATTTTTTAAAAAAAAACTAGGTTTCTTTTTCTATATTCTATCTACTCGTTTTCTTTTAAAAAAAAAAACAACAAAAATGTATTAATTTTATTAAATATTATTCAGTTTGATTGGGTTTCTAAAACTCCAGTTTGAATGTAATTTGCACTGACTACAGTAATCAAAAGGAGCTTAAATATAGAGGCTTGTCTACAGTCAAAATAAAACACTTAAAAAAAAAATTAAATATCCTAACTATTAACTTGCATGTCATAAGACCATTAACCGACATCAGAGAACCATAAACATGCAAATGTGGCATTAAATTATTGGAATATTCACTTTTTTACATCTAAGGTGTTTATCTGAGAAACAAAGTTTTGAAACCCCTGACACAGGGGGTAAATAGGATGTCAGACTTTTCATTTTTGGGTGAATAATCCTCAGTTTAAGACCAACTCATCGAGCACTCATTCCAGCTCAGGCCAGTTTAAATGAACACCAAAGCTTAATTTATGTGCATCCAGGCATTTGAAATCAATAAAAACACATCCTGAGCTCATCTGGAATCACTGAGTTTATTACACCAAGTTAAAGTCTGCTGTCATTATATAAGACTGAAAACACGGCCCTTATCAATATTTGAAGAGACGCTCCGACCCCTCATCCATCCATCAGAAACAACCTCGCCAGTCTGAATGTAATTAACCCAGCTGCATACGCAACGAGATGTTTTCATTCATTAACTCATTCGCAGGCACTTTCTCGAGACACGAGCGGAGAGCTTACACTCATTTCATTGTGTTGTTCCTCCTGAGCTTTATGTTTCTTTAAAAACATCAGGTTTTATATTTATGTATTTATATAACTGATTTGTTTCTGCAGCAGTGATCGTATAGCAATTTTGTATTTTTAAAGGGACAGTTCACCCAAAAATAAAAATGTGCTGTCAATTTGCTCACCTTCAGGGCATCCCAAGATGTAGGTGACTTTATTTTCTTCAGTTGAACAGTAAAGAAGGTTTTTAGCTGAAACTGCGGTGATTCATATAATTCAAGTCAATGGCTGCCGGCACTTTAAGAGTCAAAAAAAAAAGCACATCAGGCAACACAAAATTAATACCCATGACTCCTGATGATATATTGAGGTCTTATGAAACGAAACGATTAGTATGTGCAAGAAACTGAACATTATTTACATTATTATTACCCAGAGCCTCAGACAAATGGTTGAAGGTGATGTACGATTCACAAACAAACCATTCTTTTGAACCAGTTCTTTTTAGTCCACCAAATTAGACTGAACCATCTTACTCAATCAAAACTCACTTTTAGACTTGTCTCCGACTCTGAATGAGCCAAAATACCAGTGTATCTGATCCTATTTTGCCAATTGGTGAATTATAATTGAAACACACTCTCCAAAATAATCAGTTCACGGAAAAGAATCAGATTGCCTGTTTGCCTGAGGCTCTGGATTACAGGTAATAATGATGTAAATAATGTTCAGTTTCTTTCACAGACCAATCATAAGACCTCAATATATCGGCAGGAGCCGCTAACTTTAGCCTGATTAATTTTGCTTTGCCTGATATGATTTTTTTGACTCTTAAAGTGCCAGTATCCATTGCATTTTATAATTTACCAAAGAACATGGTTTTAGCTAAAAATCTTCTTCACTGTTCAACTTAAGAAAAATTACCAAAAATATTTTGAATGGTCTGAGAGTGAGTAAATTAACAGCTAATTTTCATTTTTGTGTGAACTATCCCTTTAATAAAACCGGCTATGCTCAGAATAGCATACTATCTTTCTACTCATGCGTTGCATATTACCATTACTGTAGTATGCACTATATATATATATATATATATATATATTGTATGAAGTATGCAAATACTGTATGCATGTGATACCCAGATGACTTTAAATGTATGTTTGGCACAAATAGTAGCACAGAAATGGCATGCTTTACCTTTTAAAAAAATGCTTTCAAAAGCTTTTTGAGTTTAAATAATTACATATGGTTAAATTAGGCTAATTATACACCATCCTTCATGCCTGACCTTCCCTGTCAAATCATAAAACAAAGCAGCATGTTCAGAGCTATTAAACACACACCAGTCCTGCACTTTAATAGGGTCACATAAATAATGTAAGACTCTGACAAGATTCCTCGAGAAACGAAACAGCACTGTCACACCAGAACTAAACGAAACACTGCAAAAACAGATTCACAATTCACATTAAAAAGCATTTTAGTCATACTGAAAGTTGCAAATTTCACCTAGTACTTGTAAACTTGTAAAGATTTTTAGGAATGCAAGAAAAATGAATGTATTTATTACAGTAAAACACCACTGGAGTGTAAGAAAAATGAGATAATTCCTGCAAATAAGAAAAAAAACTTTTCAAACTTTTTTTTTTTTTTTTTTTACTGTGCAGGTTCAATATTTCTGCTCACAAAGCCACGGGAAATACAAGAAAAACCACATTCGTAACTGACAATATGTTCCCTAAGTATTGAACATAAAAACCTAATGAGCAATGAGAAATAACTTGGACGACTTACAAACTCTGAGGAAAACTGCGCACCAATGCGTTTCTGCTTCGCCTTAAAATGTTTACCATTAATAGCTCCCAAATGCAGCCATTAGCAGGCGATAGTACAGACGTCGCCGCTCATGAAATGCCCATTAGGCATCAATGTGCTGCAAAATGTCTCAGTAGAGCTACTGGAGCTTCCAGTGCAGAGTTTGAGAGCATCAGAAGCGCCACAGAGACTCTTCTCTAATGAGCTGCCGCATGCAGACATTCACATGCAATACACACACAGCGACCCCAAGAAGTTTTCATGCATTAGAGATGTCTGAATGTCACTGCATTGGATTAGAAAACTTATATGGCTTAATTGTTTCAGTTCTTCTTTGGGTCACTGTATAGGAGGACATTTGTTGTTATTTTTATGGCCAATTAGGGTGACCGGTGACAATTTTATGCTTTAAGCTTTTCATAGCTAGATAAACTCTAAAGCTACATTGAAATGAGAACTATAATGGTCTGAATCAATGCAAAGTTGAATAAATTCTATTGTCAGTGTCTGAATTAGTTGGCTGAAATGTACAGTTTGAACTGATGTACATGAATCATCATTTAAGTTTTGAATAAATTCATTGTTCAAATTTTGAAGTCAATCAATTGAACTGATTCACATGAAGGAATCATTCAAGTTTTCATTCAGTGCATTTTTAAGTTTTGATTCAATTCAATTGTCAGGGCTTGAATTCACTGATTGAAATGGAACTTATTCACATTAATTTATGATTCAAGTTTAAGTTTTGAATCAATTCAATGTTCAAACTTTGAATCCATTTAACTAAAAAGATGAATTGAACTGATTCATGTTAAAGAATCATTCAAGTTAAAGTTTTGAATCAGATCATTATTCAAGTTTTGAATTAATTCTATTGTCAGGGTTTGAATGTAGCTTAAATTTATGTAAATATATATTTTTTGACAGAATAAAGTCAGTCATACTGGATTAAAATGAGAAGAGTTTAATGCATACTGTAAATATTATTGTCACTTGTAGTGTAAAATAAAAATATATTATTTTATTATCAGTTTTCTAATTTTACAGTACAACTGTAATTAACAACAGTAACATATTTCCAACAACAGTAATAGTCTATATTTAGTTAAAACAAAATTATTATTATTATTATTATAAAAACATTTGTATTTTACAGTATAAGAACAGTATCAGGGCAGCATTTTAAGGCACAAAAACAATTTGCATCTGCATGCAACATAAACAGATACATTTAGACAACGTGCAACTAATAAAATGGCCAAATCTACAGTATATATTGGAGTCAAACTAAATAGTGACATGAAGCATCAATTTACACACACACACAAAAAAAGACACAAAATCTCCAGAAACGGAAACAAACTGGTGAATCTTCTGACTGAATGAACCAATTTAGTAACTATACTCCCCCCAAAAAAGGTACAAAAGCTGTCACTGGAGTGGTATCTTTTCAAAAGGTACACTTTTGTACTCTTTGTACACTAAAGGGTACATATTAGTACCTTAAAGATAGATTTTAGTAGCTAAAATGTACTTAGTAGCTAGATACATACTAATACTTTCTGAAAGGTTACTGCAAGAATGACAGCTTTTGTACCTTTTTTTTCTGAGAGCGTTAATGGGAAAACTCTACTTTTGAAAACACACAAGTGCCATGCTATTGTACAAAAAACAAAATTACTCTCCAACAAAATTACAGTCTACAGCTTCCAGAAAAATAGCATAAATTGGCTCTGAGCTTTTATTTTCTTCTTTTTTTACCCATAAATGATGTGATCTGCTCATCTCTTGGAAACAGATCAATACCATCCAATCTCCCATCATTCATTTGATCAGTAAAGGGCATCAAAGACGAGCGTCTCCCCCAGCACTATACGGCTCTGATCCACAACACGACTAACACTCACACTCACTGGGAGAACAACATACACTACTTCAGTCAATGTCAAGGGTAAAGTCTGTATTTCTAAGTAACTAGTTTCCCAGCTGAGCCATGTTTTAGATTATTAGACTGTTTATTCTAAGAAACATGAACTTTAAAAGGAAAAGGGTGTCTGAGCAACACAGAAAGCAATAAACCAGAGTTTGTTTTGTTTTTAGGAGCCATTAAATCAAATATCATGCAACAATAGACTGAAAAAAGGGGGGTAAATTTGACAAATTTAAAAATAAAAATTTTAATAAATGAAAATAAGCAATATCAGGGCGAAAAGCATGCATAATGATGCACTTTGGTTTACTATTATCTTTGTAGAGCTGCTTTACAGCAAACTGAATTTTGTTTGCATCACTGAATCACTTTTTTCTTGTCTATAACTATAAAGCTGCTTTGACACAATCTGTATTGTGTAAAGCACTGTAGAAATGAAGGTGACTTAAAATAGCATCATGGCACTAAAATAATGCAATAAACAACAAACAGTAATGCACAAAAATCTAATGCACATAACTGATAAGAAAAATTAAGAAGAAACCATTATCTCAATGAAAAACCATCAAAAGTGGTTCACAGTAAATTACTGTAGCTCGATTACTGTGGCTCACTGTAAATTATAAGACAACTTGTACTTTTCCACTTCCAAACACTCTATTTAACAGTATTTCACTATAAAATTAGATAAACTATGCCATTGTCACAGTTTTTTTTTTTTTTTAATATAATCGCTTCTTAGAGTGTAGAAACAATAAACCTTAGAAATACTATTATCAACATACAATAATACTGGATGCTAATCTCACATACTATACAGAAATAATAATACAGATTCAGTCTTCTTAATGAGAGCTGATTTGACCAGCAGTGGCTTTAACAACAGACAGAAGCGTTGTTCAGATTAAGTGCAAGAATAAACCCAAGGATACGAATGAATGGAATGGAATGGAATGTGAAAAAAGGGCACAGACAATCAGTGCCATATACTGTATATAGAAACACAGATAGTAGGCACATCATCAGTGGCAGAAGGGTTTATCTCTCACATACGGTCCTGAGCGGTTCAGCTCGTGCTTTTCCTTGTTTCTGTTACCGTGGGAACACAGACGCCCACTCACTCCACTGCTGCAAGGCATCATGGTCTCACGTCACATCAGCAGGGATGTGGGTACGATCATGCACTCACTCACTCACTCATTCATTCATTATAAGGTTAGATGTATGATATCACCATGTAAACGTATGCAGGGTTAAGAAATGTAAAGTAGTAGTTTATGAAAACAGTTGTTAGCCATACAAGCAGCTCCTAAAAAAAGTAGCTATGTAAGAGAGTAAAATTGTAACAAATGTGATCATCTGGTATAATTCATTTCTGAAATCAGAGCAGTAGGCCTATTTATTATTGCACAACATCATTTCATTAAACACAAGTGATGACACCCATGTTGAGTCAGAAACACAGCAGCATTTCACTATAGATTTTGCTATAAACAAGACGTGACATTTATGTATTTTATTTATAATGTATATATTTCATAAGTAATTTATATTATAATAAATAAATGTTATCATCATTTAAGTATTGTCATATTCATTATTGCTTATGTATTGTTAATAAATATAATTTTGAAAATAATTAAATGTATTTTTATTAATGAATGGATATGGATTTTTTTTTTATACATAAATCCTTATTACTGAAAACTATTTTGTATGGCAACATTTATTTTCACAAATATCACAAACTTCAATGTAACACACTGAATTAAATGTGAAATTTTGAAGCAGAAAAACTGAAATATAGATAGAGACAGATAGACAGACAGATAAACAGATAGATATAGACTTTTTTGTTACAGAAAATGAAACCGCATTTTCTAGTTTCTGTATTACTTTATCAAACACTGAGTGAGACAGAAATAGAGAGAGACTTCATGTTTTCTCACGCTACACAATAATTCACGGGAAAAAGCAGCTTGTTTCTGGAAAAGCTACATGAAGAACTCATGCTACTTCCATGCTACTGAAACACAAGTGTTGGTTCCTCAGAAAAACTGCTTGTTCAGCCGTGTGTCACTGTTAATGAGTGAGAGAGACAGAACACTGAAACTCACTATAAACCCTCTCAGCGTGAGGCGGCTAATAACATCAAACTTTAAAACGCCTGTTTCTGCTAAATCCAACGTGGCACCGCAGCTTTTATCCAGAATGTTCATTCATTTTAAAAATGAAGTCTGCCGGCCCGTCTGACACGTTTGGAAATAAAACAGAGGCCGGCTGAGTGTATGTAGTACGGAGTGGATGGATTGGAGAGTGTTTCTTCACTTGGCTTCCACGTTTGCACGCTGAACTTTGCCAGCTCAGATGCATTGAAGTCCTTAGGAGGCGCCGCAGGACATCTGCTGTGCTGAAGTTAGCTTACAGTGGGCCGCCGTAATGAAGCAGGAGCACACTGGGTCGGCCTTGTTATGTCAAAACAAACCGTTTGGACCCAAGTGCTTCCGATGGGAGACGTAAAACTGGCTGATATTGACTCGTATAAAACGGGAGAGGAGTATTACAGTATTCTCAGTGAACCAACCATCACAGACTGCTCTCGCGGGTGGCTGACTGAGCTTTACCCATAGTGCTGTGCAATGCAAGAAAATAGATGAAAAGATCTGTTCTCATTCGCAGTTCTGGGCACATGGTTTTTTGAGGCATGTGTGCTGTTAATGTCAGGAGAATGATGTTATAATACTGATTAATGGATGACACCACAGTCCCAAAAACATCACTAGTGCCTGAGTCCAACTTATGCTTTTAAAGCACTTTTTTTATAATATAAAAAAAAAATATTATATACACTGCCAAATCCCTGGCACTTAGTCATAACGAAGCGGGAGCATGTTTGGTTTGTCTTATGTCAAAAACTTCTTTTTGTTTTTTTATTTTTTTTATTTTATTTTTTTTTTTACTTAAGTGTAAATGTACTTTTTTTAAATATGTATATTACATAAATAACAAATGTAATTTAGTACATAAAATAATTTTATTTATATTATAAATTAATATAATCAGACATTTATACTAATGTAAAAATATAAATTTTTTTTAAAAAAAT
>JAFVLL020042969.1:0-13280 GCA_021397915.2 Tor tambroides
GTGCTCCAGGGTCACAAAAGTGCTTTATTTAATTCTACAGCTCTATCTGTAGTTTTACGTTTCACTTTTATCAGTGTTGCTATTGTGAAGTAAAACTACTAAAAATAATTTTCGGTCACTGAAAATAAAATAAAGAAATGTTGAAAGAAATGCTGCCTTGGCAAGTAAAATTACTAAAACTAAAACTGAAATAAAATTTAATTAGAGCCATATATACATATTAAGCATATAACAAAACTGCTAAAACTTAAACTAAAATTAAAAAGAAAACTGAAAATTCAAAATATTAATAAATAATGTAAAAGTATATAAATAATACTAAACCAACACTGACTATTAGGAATGTTTAAGTACTTAAGCATTTATATAAACAGATGGGAAGCAGTGGCCCAAAAATTGTCTCTAATTAAAATGACTAAAAAATGTCTAAAAATACTAGAAATTATACTAAAAATACTAAAAAATGGTCTCTAATTAAAATGACTAATATTATAATAATTAATAATTTTAAGAATTGTAATCCAATTTTAAGAATTCCATGTAATTTTCTGTCCAGAAGAAAGGAGAAATATAAAAAAACAAAACAAAAAAAAACAACTTATAAAGACTACTGAGATGCATTTGTATTTCTATGTCAGATACGAACTGATTCTAAAGTATTATATTTTTAGTGTACAAATGTTCTAATAAGAAAAAACCTACAGAGCACTGAATGTGGGCAAACAGGATCTGGCTTTCTTCTAGATTAAGGCAATCTGTCTGATAGGAATCAGTTATTAGCTAGCAAAATTTGCCGTCCAATGTTCAGACCTCATGGTTGGAGAGCTGCGTCTCAGCGTTCTCCGTCAGCAACGCAGGGCCAGAAAACAGTGTGTTCTCCACATCATCCACCCAAGAGGACGTGGCTGTGACTGCTGAATAAAGCTGCTGCTCCATCAGGACGACCTCTCGCTCTGTGGCCTGCAGAATCAAACATTATATAATGTTTACCATGACACCAATGACACACATATCAGTACACTAAACTGGCAAATTAAGCAATAAACAACTCAAGGCCGTGCATTTTAGCGATTCTACCAAGGTTAAGGTGTGTAAACAAACATAAAATTGCGTTGTCACTGTTTGATAATGTTTGTATCAAAAAGCCAGAAGTGTTTTATAATAATGTGTCTACCTGAGGAGTCATTTCCTTTATTGTCTGACTGAATCCATTGTGCAGGGACATCAGGCTGGACTTGTCCTGGACGTGAGTCTCTCTCTTATAAACCGGGGCTGCGGTCTTCACACAAGCAGTTCTGGAGTAAAACTGTTTGAAAATATACAACTTTTACAAAACACTCCACCAACAGAGGCAGTTTCTGATTATTACAACAGTTATGCAGCTCCAGTTACGCAAGAATATTCCCCGAACGCAGCCAGGCAGCAAAAAGAATAGTGTTAAAGGTTAAAGGAAAATGATAGTTGAAAACCCAAATATGGAAAGAGGGAGAAAGAGACTAATAGTAATATGCAACATAGACTGATAAAAAGAGAGGAAAGACTAATCTGGTTATTTCCAGGAAATGCATGAACTATTGAATTAGATAAAAGCGTCTGCCAAGTGCATTAATGCAAATGTAATATTCAGCATGCAGATTAAGATTTTAAAAACTATAGGATTTTACAGGAACTCTATAAGAACTATAGAGACTTCATGGAATATTTGAACCTTCAGAAATCCATTTTATGAATTTTTAAGTAAGCTGCAAAAAAATCTGAAAGATGATCAAATTGCTAAAATGTATGCATTTTAAGCTAAAAACTTGATGCTAAAAGAGTCATCTACCCTCTTACATTTCAGTTATGTGAACTAGTGATGAGCGAAACAAAGCTTTTTGAAACTTTGAATCAATTGAATCACTTGCTTCCAAAATGATTCATTGTTTCAACATACTTGAAAATGCTGGTCAAAATGGTGTAAATGCAACAAAAACTGAGCTCAAACATGCATAAAACACCTTTTACAACCAACTGCAGATGTTTAGTTACAGTATAATCTCTAAAAATACAAATATCAAATACAATTTAATATGCAATATCTGTATGAAATGTTTTGTTTGTTTTATGGAGATCTTGGTTAATCAGGCAATAATATTCTATTATCTACTATTCTTCCTAGTTATTATACAAATGTGTCATTAAAAATGTATACAAATTTATCAGACTGATCAGGTAAAAAACCATTGACACTGGTTGATGGGTTCAGAGGTCGTCCCCTAATGATGAACCATTAAAATTTCAAAACATTGTTAACAGTTAAGACATAACGAAGCCCCGTTTACTGAAGTCACATAACTTTGGCAGTGTGACACACTCTGAATCACTGGTTCACAACAAATGATTCTCAAAAGTTTCAAAGCTTCATGGACACTGTAATGAAGTCACCATACCGGCTGTTTGCTGTCTTGCTCCAGCGTGTTCATAAGGAGCTGTAGTTTAGTGGCCATGTCTTTTTTCAGACTTTCCCATCTCTTTCTCCTCTGTTTCTTTGTGTCTCCCTCCTGCTCCACATCAGGCGAGAGGATCTCTGTCGCACTGCAGAACATTTGACAGACAGAACTGTGAAGAGAGAGTCAGAGATGTAAAAGTTTGAGGTAAAAATGATATTCCAGTAAGATGTGAGAGAAATGATACCTGGCTCTGACGGGTGACGCTTGCTGGGTGAGTATTTCCTCTCCACGACTCGCTACAGATTTCAATAGCTTCTTCTGCTCTGCAAGTTGCTCTTCAAGCTCCTGAATTAACATACAATATTATCATTCCTCATTTAGCACATGCTTTCTTACTGAATGCAATTCACAGCAGCCTTATACAGGTTCAGTCCCACTGGACACAATGGTGATGGTTCTAGATCTGTTGTTTTGTCATTTAAAACCCAAAAACCTTCTCCTTGTAAACTGTAATCTACCTTCTGTTTCTGGAGGGTGTCCTGGTGCTGTAGGCTGCGTGTGGAGCGGGCCTGGGCCAGCCAGTCCTGCATGTTTGGACTCTGGGAGAGACTGGAGTCTGATTCACTGGAGTCTGATGGTTCCTTAAGAGAATCCTGCAGGAGAGGGAAAATGCAACAGTGGATTAATAGTCATGAACATCGAAACCACATTGCTGAAACTTAATTGTTGATCATAAAATCAAATGATCATCCAATCATGAATCAAATCATCAGTCATCATTCTGCAATATTTTTATACATAATAGCAGGAAAAGAGGAAGCCATGCAGGAGATTAAAACCGAAACCAGTGCTGCTGAATTATTCTGCACATAGAGTGACAAGCAAAAAATATAAATCTGTGATATATTACTATTACACTTCCTCTTTGAGGGCCTTTCAACTCCTCCCAAATTAAAGTGGCCTGCAGGACATAAAAGACAAACCTTTTAGAGACTCAAAGAATCTCACAAAAAACACGTCTTGGTCATATTTTATTTTATTATAGAATATCTATTTTATTTTAATCAAAACTATTTTGTGTCATGTTTATTTTAATATTTTATTATAATAACATTATTAAAATTAGATTCATATTATAAAAATAATATTTTTAAAAATATTATATTATACACACAATATAAATTATATTTTGTTTTAATAAATGCCATTTTTGTAATTATCAGTTTGTTTGCATTGAGATATTATTTTTAATTACATTTCAAAATCCTGAATTAAACTTTACTTATGAAAAACTGAATATGAGTTTTTTTTTTAACTGTAAAAACTACAACTGTTTCTCTTCAAAAATGATTTATAGAAAATCAGTTACAGTTTTTAAAAATTCAAATACAGTTTTTTTAATATTTCCTATTTTTAAATTATGATTTTATTGTCATTTGGTTTTATTGATTTTTTTTGTTGTTTTTATTGCTTTCATGCTTAATTTCTAGAAATATTTTTATTCTCACCTGTGAACCATGTTAAGATGCATTTTATTAAAAAGAGTCTACATAAATAAAGTTTATTATTATTATTATTATGTACCATGATAGTACTATGTTTTTTTGGCATTGTAATACTTTTTTTTTCTTGGAGCACCATCTAATGTAATTACATGATATATGGTATATGCATAAGTTAATTATTCAGTATCATATGAGCATAATAGTACTAACACACTATTACCATACCATGGCACCACCTCTAGGACATAGAGTCGAAAATGTCTAAGCTTCCAGCCTTGATTCAGAGTTCAAGTCCCACCTGAATGTTGATCTGCTTGTCCTGCAGCATCCTCTGCAGCTCTAGCAAGCTGCCTTTCAGCGTACGCAACTTCCTGGCCAGCTGCTCTGCGTCCTCCCTGTTCTCCGGCCGTCCCTCCAGCAGAAGATTCTCGCTGTGTCTGGAGAGCTCAGAGAGAGCCAGCACCTTCTCCTCGATCTCCAGCAGCATGTTCTGCAGGAGCAACAGAAGCGAGGCCAGCTCAAACATGGTTCTTCCGCTCTCATCCCAGGCCCTTACCGACACCTACAGCGCTGTACATTATCCATAATCCCTCACGTGCCATGCTCCCAGTAAGCATGCATTCTTTAGGATAACGTTAATGCACAAAATTACAAAAAATTATATCCAAAATTCAATTAAAAAATGTTAAGACTACGCATAGGCTTGTAATAAAAACTCAAGGTGTTTCACAGTGGGACATCTGCCAGTTTGTAACCAAAAGTAGCCCCACCCCTTTCCCCACTAATGCTGCAGCCACCCTCATGAATATGTAATAAGGGGCGGAACATATTTCCAGTGAGCACCAATCCTCTCACAGGAATCCTCTAATACCCTTAAAGCCATTTTAACTGTGAACGGTGTTACGCTGAGACATTTACATAATCTGATTACAGCTCGTGCCACAGACGCTTAAGAATCAATCCATCTGAATGCTCAGAGGCCTTCTAATGCTGCTGTTTACGGATAAAAAACATTTCCTGTTCCTGAGTCCAGTGCAATTAAGAAAAAACTCATTCATTTAAAAACACAAAGAGTTAACACAAAATAATACATTTTCTTTCGTACTTCAATCTGTAAATAATTCATAAAGCACACATTTAGTGAGCTGCTGTAGGGGGCGCTCTAACCTGACAGTCTATGAGTTGCTCTTCCATGTCTGAGTCCTGAGAGCAAGAAGTGATGTTACCGCGAGTGCTCTGCAGCCATTGGTCCAGCTGGTCTGCCTGGTTCAGGTAGCGCTGCAAAGCCTGAGCCTGTTGCTGCTTTTCCCAACGTTCACTCTGTCGCTCCTACACACATCAGCATATATACATATACACTGGGTATCTTTAAAGAACAGAAGCCTTCATCAGGCTATAAATGAGTGAAAACGACCATACACCATAACTTTATAAAGAAACTGAGATCAAAAAAGATTTCCAAAAATTAAAGAAAAAAGATTATCGAAATATTGATTTTTAATTTTTTTTTTTTTTTTTTTTAAGAAATGAATGCTTTTATTAAGCAAGGACACACCAAATTGATCAAAAGTGACAGTGAAGATATTTATAATGTTACAAAATATTTCTATTTCAAATAAATGCTGTTCGTTTGAACTTTCTATTCATCAAATAATCTTGAATATCAGCACAAATGTTTTCAACATTGAAAATGTTTTTTTGAGCATCATATTAGCATATTAAAATGATTGAAAGACTGGAGTAATGATGCTGAAAATTCAGCTTTGCATCACAGGAATAAATTACATTTTACATTATTTTAAATTGTAATAATATTTTACAATATTACTGTTTTTTTTTAACTATATTTTTAATCAAATTAATGCAGCCTTGGTGAACATATGAGGCTTATTTCAAAAACATAAATGCTGTAGGTAAAAGTATTTTATAAATTATTATTTACAATACTAACTTTTTAAATAGGCAGTTACACCTGGTTTGCATTTCAAAACTACATTTAAAGTCGCAGCTTTCCAAAACGGAAAATGAAGTTTTACTTAATTTTTTCACAACATGTTTGCAAAATACTGAGCAATAATTATGTATGAAGGGTGTTCTAAAAATAAATTAGACTTATTATTTAATTATTATTCTAGGCATACCTCAAGAAGTTGGCGTTTTCCAGAAGCTTTCATGTGGATGGTGGCCATCCTCTCGGCGAGCACAGTGAGTGTGGACTGCATGGCCAGCTGATCCACAGAGTCTGAGTCCACAGCATCAGAGATCAGCTCTTCTGTGAAGCTGGACTGAAGCTCATCTATATCATTCTGCAGTTTGACAATTTCCTCCATCTGATTCTGCAGGAATACGGCAGTATGACGTTTTTGTTGTTGTGCATCAATATTCTTATAAATCTCCTACAGCTGGAGCTAGAGTTTAGTATTTCAATCTCCTCACCTGGTGTAGGACCATTTGTCTGTCAGGACTGAGATCGTGCATAGGAGGCTCGTTTAATCTGGTCTCGATTGACTCCATCTTAGTAGAGATGGTCTGTAGAGAGCCCTGATAGCGCTGCTGCTTCTCCAGAGTCTCGTAGAGCGTCTTCTGCTTTTCACTTATCTGTAAAACACAGAGATAAACTCGAAGACCGGATGTGAAATCCTGGTGCATCTGACTGTTGAACAGAAGAGTCATACGTACCACATTTTTCAGGGTCTCCCACGAGCGCTGAAGATTATCTAAGCTCGCTACAGACTCCAGCGCGGGATAGTACAGCTCCTGGATGGGCGCTCTGGTGAGAGTGGCCCTTCCCATGGACATCTGTCCAAAAAGATGATGAAAAATAAGAGCGAACAAATACATCATGTTAATGTACTACAAAGTCATTGTACTGCTGTCTTTCACAGACTTAACATATACTGATTCAGGTTCAAATTAAGCGTACTATATGTACAGAATGACAGGCTACACCTACTAGGAGAGCAGCAATGTTATTTTAGTATCATTGAGATACTCTTAGTTTTTATTAATAATTTTGAGTTTGTATTTTTTTAATTTTACAGATTTTTTGTCATTTTTAGACCTTTTTTTTAAAAAGATATGTCTGTATAGTTTTTAGTTTTTATTTCAGTTTTAGTTTTATTTATTTTAGCACATTATATTAAATTAAATTGAAATAAAAAATGCTGTTAAAAAACAGTTATTTTATTTCAAGTCACAATTTTTAAAAGTGGTTTTAGTTTTACTTAACTATATAATAACCCTGGAATGCACTATGAATATTGTGCACAGTATGTGAATTTTCTGCATATATGAAATAATTTCCCACTACATTTATTAAAAAGCACATTATACAACCAGAACACACTGCTATTTACTAAAACTGAAATAAGAATAATTAAAACTCTATAGAAATATTTAAAATGATGCAATTTGATTCTGTTTTTGGATATCAGTATGTAATTAGTATGCAATGTGTTGGACGAAGATAAGACATTTTTTACACAACAAATGACGATGTAGTGCATTGCTATTCAAAACATTATTGCATTTTCACAACTAGTATGCAGTATACAGTATAAACTACATATAAGATAGTATGTTAGGTTTCCATTCCAAACCTTCTTTTTTTGGATAAAATTAAGGTGAATCTGGGAATTGCAAAAAGGCAGTACAGGTCTGCTAGGAATCAGATCAAGCACCAAAAGTTTTTTTTTGTTGTTAATACCTTGCTAATGGCTGCTTCTGTGTTAGTGATAGGAGAGGGAGATCGACAGAAAGCAGGAGAGCAGATCTCACTGCTGGTGCCCTCCTCGCCAGACTCCTCTGTCACAGGAGACAGGAGAGACTGACAGCGACCAGCCGACATCTGACAGCACCACAAGAGAGAGAGAGTCACAGAGCAGAAGATATTAGTCAATCAGTTCACAGAGCTGTAAAGTTAATTGATTATAACATGCAAAGATCACAGAGAGAAAAGTAAAAAAAGGCAACTCAGGTAAGAGGGTCAGTTTTTAATCAACACTGCAAGTCGTTTTCTTATTCTGCATCTGCAGCTTAATTAGCTCTTTTGTTTTGATTTCATGAAAAAATATCTAAATATTTATTCAAAACAAAACATTTAAAAATTCAAAACTAATTTTGGATCAACCTGAAAACCTTTTTCAAGTGTAACAATCCTAATATCTTATGTCATTTGCTTTAAAATTTATCTTGATTTAAGGACGATTATCTGTTTTTAATACAAGACAAAATTCAGATTAGCCAATTAAAAACATGATTACAAATCATGTTTTGTAGTGCACACACTTACTTAGAATTTATGAACAAACAGCAATTGCTTTTTAAACATTTAACACTCCAGTCTGTTTCCTTTCCCCACAATTACACTGTCCTGCCCACGTTCAGGGTAATGATACGTACGGACACTTGTGATTGGGTCTTTCTTTTAATAGCATCACCGTCCAGTTCCTCCAGACTCTCGGTTAAACCCTCTGCATCGCTCACTGACAGGAGCGTGGTGGCGTGTTTAGCTTTCACCGTCAGCATCTTACACTTGGAGTTCAGGGATGCAATTTGCTCCTGGTAGCCCTTGATTTTCTGGGCCAGTTCCTGTTTAGATAAAAAATAAACAGAACACAGAAGATGTTATTTAGTTGCCCTTTAGGTTAATGCAAGAAACAGGAAAGATCAGTGTGGCATCTCTGATCTAAATATCCATCTCACTTCATCAAAGTTCAAAAACTAAAACTCTTAAAATATTTCATTTGTTTTAATTATTTTTATTAATATTTTTAAAATGTTAAAAATAAGTGAAAATAACTGAAATAAAGCTGAACTAAAATAACAAAATATAATATCAATAAATAAAAAGCTATATAGAAATATGAATAAATAAAAAATGACAATATAAAAAAATTATTTTAAAATTAAACTTAAAATGAAAACTGAAAAATATTCATAAATACTATAATAGTAAATAAATAATACAAAAATAACATTGCACCTCGTGATGGTTAATTTGTGCCTGCAGCTCTTGGATGTTGCTGGTGTTCACAGGTTGGTCCTGAATGACCCGGTGAGCATCTTCAATCATGGCCTGCAGGTTTCTGACTTCCTGTTCATACTGTTCATACTGCACCACTGCCTCCTAAACAGACATCACACAAATACACACATTTTTTATATTCAATATCATTATGGGGATGTCCTACTGGACTTACATTGTTCTTAAATTAGGCCAATTATAATTACTACACCCCTTAACCAACCTCTTTCAGACACCTTTGACACATTCAAATATAAACTGAGACATTATATAGTTTCTTTACAAAGGTGTTTTATTATGTATAACCAACAAAAATGTTCATTATCATTATTTACTTTAAAAATAAGCCTCTAAATCTCTAATTTATAATCCTTTCTGACAGATCATAAAACAAACACAGCATTTGTGCCTAATAAGCTATAAGCGCTCAACACATGATCCATGAAAATTCAAAAGTGTTTGGTGGTGGAATCAAGACCAGCTGGTAAGCAGGTGTTTTTATTCCCACCTGGTGCCACAACTGCTCTCCCTACCTGCAGGATGTTGCATTGCTGGATGGCGGTGTGCTGCAGTTGACTGGCCTCCTGCTGCAGATTCAGAGCAGTGCGGCAGATGGACAGACTGGTCACCACTTCCTCAGGGACTCTTAGAGCGCTCTGACACTCCTGTACGGCCTCCACCTGCTGCTTGAAGCTCTCCATGTCCGCCAGCAAACGCTGAAAAAAAGATCAATTTTTTAAAATGGTGTTCTATTGTAAGAACAAAACTGCTTCCCTTCCAAACTAAAATATGTATGTAGCAAAAACAGGTTGATGGAAAGCACTTAATAATTAATCAGAAGAACCTTTCTGCTACCAGTTCAGATGTTTAACCAGTTACACTACAGCCAAAGATTTATTTACTCAGAAGAGTATACTTCAATTTATGTTTACTTCATGCATACTTGAAAGGAAAAGTTCACCCAAAAATGAAACTTGCTCTGGCTATCCAAAAATGTAGCATTACATCACTTGCTCAGCAATGGATCCTCTGTGGTGAATGTGTGCCGTCAGAATGAGAGTCTAAACAACTGATTAAAACATCACAATAATCCACACGACTCCAGGCCATCAATTAATGTCTGACTGCAGAAGATCCTTTGATGAGCAAGTGATGTAATGCTAAATTTCCACAAACCTGTTTCCAATGAAGAAGCAAACTCATCTACATCTTGGATGACCTGAGGGTGAGTACACTTTTGAGTGAACTACTTCTTTAAAGTTTCCTGGTTTCTAACATCTAACATGTAGTCAAGTATGTTACGCTCGGAATTATGGGAATTATATATAACTTGTAGCTTCTATTTTTAGAGGGTGTCTTAAAGAGGAAAATAAATGCTTCTTGAGGATCAAGACAGATAAATGTACCTGTCTTTGAGTCAGTTGTTCTTTCAGACTCAGTCGGGCCAGTTCAGGAGAAGTGAGAGTGGCCTGAACCTGCTCCAGCAACACATGCAGGTCCTTCACTTCACTCTCAAACCTCTCCATGTCCTGAAACAAGATATAAACGCAGTCACGCTGAGCTAGAGAAAAAGGCTTCAGTGTAGTTGTTAGATAGTTCATTGTTTTTTATTGCCATGTCTGCATCTTCATTGGCAAAAATGAAGTTAGAATAGTGTAGTTAACAGAATAATACATTTAAAAAAAAAAAGTAAACCTTCGCTGCGTCCTGTAGACTCTGCAGTCGTGATCTAATGCTCTGCTCCAGCTCCTCAGTGTGGCGGCTCAGTTCTGACACCTGCTGTCCCATGGCCTCCACCTGCAGCGTCTCAGACAGGATCTCCACCTTCTCATGCATGGCCTCCAGGTCACCATGGAGCTCACGGGACTCACGCAGAACAGACTGCAAGGTCAAAAACACAGATAGGTTATTTCATAAAAATGACTGCAGTTAGACTCTATGCTCTATATGTCTTCTGTGTATTGTGGTTGACCTGATACATCCTGATCTGCTCTTGCAGGTGTGAGGAGGAGTTCCAGATGATGTTGGCCTTCATCAGGCTCCTGGCTCTGTCTGTCCACTTCACTATGAAGTCAAACATCTCATTGTACTCATCCAGATGTGCATCAGCCTTGAGAAAAAAAGACAAACCACATCACATGCAATACATGAAAAGCTCTAGTTAAAAGGTCAAAATGAGCAAATAGCCTGTAGGAAATAGGCTGAGATTGTATCTTTTTTCTATTAGCTGAATGTTTATTTTCTCTATTTAAACATACTGTAATATATCTTCCTACCTTCTTCAGCCATATTGTCTTATATTCAGCCAGTCGAAGAGTATGATGATGGATCTCTCGTAATTTGGCAATTGCATCAGCCAGCTGTCTGGCTATCAGAGGGTTACGGCGACCAAAGTCCTGCACTGCAGCTTCCAGCTCAGCAAGATTTCGTCCACAGCCATCAAGTTCATCACAGAGATGCTAGGAATACAGCCAAAGTACTTTATGTTCATTCCAATGAGGGACATTTGTTTATAAAAAATTTAAATATTATTGAGATGCAACACATACTCTGGCCTCATCTTTGGCCTGATCAATATCAGTGGCCTTTTCCTTTAGAGAGGTAGAGACAGCCTTCAATTTTTCGGACACGTCATGAATTCTGGAGTTGAACTCCTCTTTGATAACTCTGGTCTTCTGGATGTCTCTCTCCTTGGCTTGAACCTAAAGATATGATTCATTATTTATTTTTTGCATAAGGCTTTAGTAAAAATGCTAATATTGTTGGAAATATATGTCTACTACAAATTAATGAGAAACTGCCTATTAATCCACAATGAAAAAAATGAAAAGGGTAATTATGTACCTGGTCCTCAATGGATCCCAGTGCCAGGGACACTTCAGCCAGTTGCATTGAGATCTCAGATGGTAAAATAGTGTACAGGTCAAGGTATTTACTTTGCTGCTGTTCTGCGAGCTTGTCCACATTCTGGCGATGAGTGATCAGCTCTCCATGCATCACCTTCACAATGATACAATATAATCAAATTTATACAACCATTCTATTTATATGATGCTATTATAGTATGTATATTGTGCACAATATGCAAATCTTCTATATGCATGCAATACCAGGATGACACACTATATTTGCTAAATGTATATAAACTTCATTTCAACTCACCTAACTAACATGCAACACAATGACAACAGTGTAGCATACTAAATTTTTCAAACAAACATTGTTGGTTGCAGAATTCACATATTCTTTTCACCTCCAGTTCTTGTGTCAGAATGTCCAGATCGGATGTGGGGTTCAGCAGAAGCTCCCTGGAGTCCTGGATCCAGCTCTTGACAAGACTCAGTCCTCTCTCCACGCCTTCCCTGTCTGACAGTTCCTGCTGAACCCGAGTCTTTCCTGTCCTGGCCTTCTGCAGAAGACTACAAGAAAACAGAGCATAAACAGATTAACATTCAATCCATATCTGGCATGTGGAATCAGTCTGGTTAGGCCAATATGGCAAGCAAAACTACACTGACATTAAACTGGTCAGTATTCAGTCTTTACTATTTGCACTAGCTGCAAATACATTGGTTACTATGTATCTGTGATCATACTGATACAGTGTTCCTTTAAAGTCTGTAAAAACAGTGTACCATTTTCTATGACAAGCATTCTTTGTACTGTACCTTATAGTATTTTGGTGGATTTCATTATTATTGGCTTGTAGTGGATTGGAGAACGATTACGTACCTTTCTAGCTGATCTTGCACGGCTTTGATCTCCTTCAGACTTGGCAATTGCTCATGATCAGCTGTTGGCACAGACACCTCCACACCATGTAGCAGGCTGAGAGCATACTGTCTTAGGAGAGTAAGAGAAGAAAGCTCCCTCTCCAGGTCCTGACCAACCAGCTCGTACTGGTCTAGATGTGACTGCAGTGTGGCTTTGGATGCTTTCTCAGCAGTGCAATCAGGAACACGGCCCTTCAGTTCTTCTGTCACAGCTCTTACCTTCATCATCTGAACAACAAAATGTCTTGTTTAAAAAACGATATCATTCTTTCTAACGTTAACCGCTTGAACTATTAAATGTGATATATATTCAATATACCATTAAAAACCATTTAAATGTTACAGCATTATAACATTTCCTTAATTTTGAGTAGAGGCAGAACATCATAAAATCAAACTAGAAGTCATGGTATATCTGGCCACAAGTGTCTAAAGTGAAACTACACCTTTTCCCTGAAAGTTCTCCATTCGTGGGCCGTATCCTCCAGCACCCTTTCTTGGCCTCGTGCTACACTGCGCAACCTGGTCCAGCGCTGCCACACCGTGG
>JAFVLL020042971.1:0-11019 GCA_021397915.2 Tor tambroides
GTTATTCACTCCCCCCACCTACAATCCCTGCCGGACCTGAGACTCGAACCCACGACCTTCGGGTTATAAGTCCAACTCTCTATCCACTAGGCCACAACTGCCCTTAGGATGGTAAAAGCAAATGTGTGGCAAGTATTTCACGTGAAACAAAACCAAAAAAACTCAAAATCAAAACAGCAAAACAAAAACCAAACCAAACCAAACCTTTAAAAAAAAAAAAAAAAAAATTAGCATTGTGAAAGCCATTGTGTGTCATTTTATCATGCTATGTGGAAAAAAAAAACAAAAACGTTCCAATTAAAATGAATGTAATGACAAATTAAAACCAAGGAGCTGCACATTTTAATGTCTATTCTAGGTCTAAAAACAGCAACCTTCATTCAAGCTCACTTACTGCATTTGTTTATGAATAGAAACACACACACACACACACACACACACACACAATACACAGTGCTGCTGATGCTTGTTTTTGTACATTACCCAACAGTTGGAGTCCTGCGCTGTTTGGTGGCAGGAGCAGCTGCTCCATTGAGGGCTGTGACGCTGAACAGGTCTGAAGCTGAAGCTCCATACAGAAGTTCCTCATGTTTGGAGCCAGAGGGCTTATAAGAGGAAGAGGAGCTGCTCCCCAGCGAGGGAGGAGAGCTCTGCACACTGTGTGCTTTCAGCGAGCCTGCAAATCACAGATAGCGTCATTTCTAAACGATTTGAATACACCGGGTTGAGTTTCCCAGAAGTCTCTTTGAATGAAAATTTCTGATTATTCCTAGTGTAATTGGAAGGGCTTCAGAGTTACTGTTGCTCCTAGTGATGGGCAAAATTACATATTTTCAAGTTATCCGAACAAAATTAGGCTGATTAGGTTAACTTGACATGACATCTTAAAAATGCAAAGCTTATGGTTCAAGATGTTGAAAAACTGCATGAGATGAGATTATATAAACTAGTAGGTTGACAGACAACTTGTCAAGCATGTTGACTGATGACTAGCGTAGTGTACTGACCATCCAAAGAGGAGGGTCCCTCTCTGAGACAAGGAGTAGGTTCAGTAGGGGACTCCCGTCCAGCTCCTCTCAGCTCTTTCTCCCCAGCATCCACAGCCCTGCGCAGGGACAGTCCACTCAGAGCTCCCACGCTCTCCTGCTTAGGAGAACCAGTCTTCTTCACTCCTAAAACAAATTCAGACTGAATCTACAACAATATACACTACTTTTCAAACATTCGGGGTCAGTAAGATTCTTCTTGAAAGAAGTTGCTTATGCTCACCAAGGCTATATTTTTTTTATTATAAATATAGTAAAAAGAATAATATTGTAAATATATAATATAATATAAAATAATATAATATAATAAAATAATTGTTTTCTATTTTAATATATATATATTAAAAAAAAAATAATAAAACAGATAGTTCCGGTCCTTGATTCTGATTGGTTGAGCCGCGTTCAAAGCTGTTGTAAATTACTCTACAAACATACACCTTTGTTTACGTCTGTGTGTTGCTCGGCAACCACTCCCTTGCAACCACAATCGTTTCTGAGGAACTACATTGTTTGTTTTTATTAATATCATTACATTTTATTTGCTTTGTTTTATTTTGTGAAACCTTGCTACATATATGGAATAACCATTTTATAAAAGCAATAAGCCCCGTGAAGCTGTGGTTTATAGTGAATTTATAACAGCTAAGGGGGTTTTAGCAAATTTTTAGGAAAATTTGATTTATTTATTTTTTTCAATTTTTATAGAAACAAAGAACTTTTGCGTGATATGGAATATCTAAAAATATTTTAAGGAGCATTTTGTTATTATTATTTAATAATCAATACACAATCAGTTTTCGAATCTTATAATAATTTTAAACACTACATACCATATTTGTGCTTTTAAAAATTCATTTAACACAAACTTTTAAAAAAGCGGCTAAAATTACACTCTCTCAAAAATCCATGAAAACTTTTAACCTCAAATCTAATCAAAGATTTAATCCACATTACTAAACAAAGAGAGAAAAAAAGTTGTTTAATGTATCGTATGAGGTAAACCAACTCAGCGCCATACCACTGCGAGAGTGTCGCGCTTTGAAGACCAGTTCGCTGGGTTTGTGACTGGGCCCCATCTCTGAGTCCATGGAGGGGCCCTGCTCGTGGTTTGAGGCTCCCTGAGAGGAGATCCGACCGGCTACACTGCGTGCTTCCAGCTGCCCTTTTACATCTGACATCTTACTGCGCACTTCTGCCATCTGAGCCTTCAGTCTGATCAGGACCCCTGAGTCCGGGGCTGACCGACGCACCGCCTGAGGCCGACGC
Organism: Tor tambroides; assembly: GCA_021397915.2. Lineage (NCBI taxonomy): Eukaryota > Metazoa > Chordata > Actinopteri > Cypriniformes > Cyprinidae > Tor > Tor tambroides. The sequence continues at coordinate 2,313 of JAFVLL020042971.1, forward strand.
TCACGCTCTTTACGAGAAGGCACTGCAGCGGCTGTCAATCAAAAATAATCAATCATGTCAACTTTACAGTCATTTCAGAGTGTTATTGAGTTCATAATTTTGATCACATCAGTGACACCTTGGCTCTGGAGGAGAGAGGTAGGGGGACGGGGCTGCATCCCCCACAGTGACTCCACATGGCTGCGGTCCTTCAGGTCCAGTAGTTGGATGAGGATGACCGGGTCGATCTCCAGGAGGCTGGCTGAGCTTGCACCTGCCCCACGCCTTGAACCCCGGACGCCTGCACCAGAACCTCCTGACCAGCAGTGGGAAACAGTTAGCACAGAGAAGACTGTGTAAGGTTAGCATTATGCAACTATAGTCAAAAGGTAACCATGTAGAGGTGGTAGCCAGTAGAGATATGAAAAGTACAGGCAGAAAATCAATCAAAATTGTGAGAGGCTATAGCACAGTAGGGGTGCGACGATAAATCGATTCTGTGATTTTTCGAACGTGTCGCAATTCTCTCTGGAATCGATACTGAGCTTAGTTTAACAGCAGATGGCGCTGCGTGCTTTAGAAACAGTCATACTCTGCTTGCTTCCAGTTCCTTACTCACACCACTTGAACCTAAAATAATCATTCAGAAAGTTTGAAAAGGTTGAAGCGAATTACAAGAGTGTTCACAGTGGGCAGTGTTTACGTTAATCTCGTGTCATAAAAACAGAGGTTCAAGTACATTTAACCACTTACATTACTCATTTGAGTGTGCAGTTAAAAACTAGCCTGGAGCGCCATCTGCTGTTAAAAACTAAGCTCAGAATCTGTTTCAGATAGAATCTCTATATATTTTGGAAAAAAAATAAATAAATATATATATATATATCACAGAATCGATCCACGAATCGATTTGTCGTTTATACTTTATATCAATTATATTTTATATTAAGCTTTATTAAAATTATTGGAAAACTCTTTTAATAGTTTTAGTTTTAAAGTCACCATGAAAATCAAAATTGACTATTATTTTTGTATGGAAAACTGAATCGTTTATTATTAATGATTTATCCGTTCACACACACAAACACATATATATATATATATATATATATATATATATATATATTTTTAAATAACTTTCCCTTTCATCATTTCCTGATGGACAAAATCAAGGTCCACCCTACAATTTTGCTTGCATCAAGAAGCCATTTTACCCTGTTATACATTACAATAGGAAAGAAAAGATGACTCCAACTTCCATTTCATGCTGACTTCAACAATAACAACACTGCTCAGGTTTTTCAACTTTAAAAAAAATTATAGTCCTAGGCAACTTTTTTTTCTGGGAATTATTAAATGGCACTTCAATTTAGTGAGCACTAAACGTCTTGCAGTAGAAGCTCCAACAGTGCAGATTCTGCAGTAAATCTTCAAAGGTTGATATGGTAATTTGGCTCAGTTACATCACTACAACTGATTAACAGGGTGTCGCAGTCGATGACACTTCAAAGCCAAGCGTTTCAACACACCAGATTGCCATATGCAAGACACTCGCTTTTCATTAGAGAAACAGCATTATTTGTATCAATGAGGCCACTTGGATGGAGAAACTCTGGTTCACCTGTTGCCCCAGCAACATCATCGGGTAATTCACCTTCCTCCAAGTCTAGATTCCCACTGTACTCCACATCATTCTCACCAGACCTATGACAGATGAAAACAATTCACAATTATATTATTTCTCTGGTACTAGTGGAATGTCAGCAGCAAGAAAACAAATCTCCAATACATAACCAGATAGGTATGGAAAGGTTTTGAATGATTAATTGGATCCCAACGGAGCTAAATGAGGTGTGGCGGGGCATTATGTCCCCAATGTACTGCCACATGCTTTAAATAGACCAGGATTCGTTTGAGTGGCTCCCCCTGTTAATAGTGAGAAGTGGTATAGTCTGAAATAAGCTGCTCCACAGAGGGTGTTGATAGCATTCTGCTCCAAGCATCCTGCTGAATATGTATGTATTTGTGTGTGTGTGTGTGTGTGTGTATATATATATGTGTAAGGGTAACACATGTACCATTGTCTCAGGCTCAACTGTGTGATGACTCAGTCCTCTCCAGCGGTTCTCTGCGCTGATCCACTACAGTATTTATAGAAGCTGAGAGCTTTGACTCCACATGGATACATTGAACAAATGTTTGCTTACCCTGCTAGTATTTACACTGGTCTCACCATAAAAATTATGTATTTTCTTTATATACTGAAAAAATTATTAATATAACTAATTTAAAAAATGTAATGTAAATAAATACATAAATAATTCCCCTCAATATACATAAAAAATAATAGGTGTTCTTTATATTGAAAAAAATATATACATTTTTATTAATCAAAGATAAAATATGAAAAACAAATCTAATAATAAATAATAATAATAATTTTATTATTATCATACCACCTCAATAAACATAAAACAATAAGTTTTCTTAATATTGAAATATTATTATTATTATTATTATTATTATTATTATTAGTAATAATAATAAATCAAATGTAATTGCACATCATTGCATTTGTACTGCAAGTGCTAATCGGTCATGATGCATTCTGTAAAAACGCGACCAACCACCTACTATCCAGTAAACCACGGTGCTAAAACAAAGGTTTTGAACTTTTCCATTTATTGCAGATTTAAATGGGAAAAAAAGATTAAATAGAGACATTTGATTAAGAACATTTATATGCACAAGATTTCTCAGGTTTGCCTGACTGACATCATGATGCATATGAAGAACAGATGAAGAACACATGAAGCACATCTGATGCGAGTTTAAAAAAAACAAACAGAAAAAGAAGTTTTTTGTGCTGTATCAACATGTGGTGACAGCATGCAATGCAAATAGTCATTAAAAAAATCAAGTCAAAATCATATGCAATCTCAAGTGGTCACAGCAAAAACCCACTTGAGATGATAATACCAGTCGTAAACAGAGCCTAACACCCCATAATTCCCTCTTTCCCCAACTTTATCCTGAGTAAGCGGCGCTTCTGACATTTGGGTAATGGTAAGTGCATGGGCACCTTTACAAAGCCAACATGAAGAGCTCACACAAAACACTCCAGCAAATAGAGTCAAAGGTGTGAGAGAATGTGCGTGGGCCTGAAAACAAGAGTGCACGTGTGTGTGTGTGTGTGTGTGTGTACATTAAAAACAACAGAGACTGTGAGAACGAGCATTTGTAAGCAGGAGGCAGAGGCTCTGATGACTCATTCGTCTCATCTGGTTGGAGCAGTGCGTGCGTTTGAGAGCAGTGTGAGCGGGCGGTAGCCGGCAGCATGAGCAGAAACATGTGAGGTTCTGACTCCAACACTTCACTACAGAAACATGAGCGCTCTCACAGAGCCTACACAAGTCAAACCTGCCAATAGTGCTCATTCTCTCAAATCGTGATAGGACAGGACAGAAAGAACAGCTCTCTGCTTAAACACAGAGTACAAGGGAATGCCTGTCACAAATGTGGTAGCAGCCCTAATTAAACTGTGTTTTCCAGCCGGGGGGAGGATACAGCTGTTACCCTATGGCACACAAAGCACCACCTCTTATGCGAGAACCTTAGTACACTGGTAGTTACCACACCATGAAGACGTGACCTAGCAAATGATGAGTACTGCTTTAAGGGGAGAAAAAAGGAAAAACAATATTAGAGCTGATCACGATTCTGCCAGAAACGCTTTCAAAAGACCTACATTATCTACATATATACCACAATGAAGCTTGTGACCTTCATCAAGTGCTGGCTTAAAACAAGCCTGGTAAGATATTATTAATGGCTTTAATTATGGCTCATTCAGATAGGTTTGCATCATAACTGTTAATCATTGCAGCAATTTTGCCTGGGTTAAAAGAAATAATTTAGCTGAAAAAACAAACAAACAAAAAAAACCATCCTCGTGTTGTCAGAATTTCTTTTTTTCAAATAAAAATCTCCAAACAGAAAAATATCCAGCTTGCATTTTTTGCATAAAGAAACTAGAAGCTATCATTCAAAAAGAAATAAAAAAGCAAGACAAAAGCACCATAAAAAGGTCCATATGACTTTTAACAACTATATCATTAAAGATCGAAATATTTCAAAACATCATAAAAGTAAGTAAATGGTGACATTTGGTGACTATAACAGTGGGCCTCAAGTGATTCTGCTTCAAAAGCACATTCTGAAATTGTAGCAAATCTTGTACATACATGGTCTCTTCGTCAATGTCGTTCTCCTCTGTGTTACTGGTGGCTGTGGAGCTCCCAGAGGTGCTACTACCGTCCAGAGGATTGACATCTTCATCTCCAGTTAGACAGTCCACCTCCAGATCCCCGTCAGACAACTCCTAACATTGCATCAACACATCATCATCGAATTGATCCTAATGTGCGTAATATATCATCAAATAGCTCCAAGCGTGGAAATGATTCAAGTAATGTTGCTGTCAGGGCTTCAGTTTCACTACATTACATGTAGGCTTATTTTCTCTCGAGATCACAACGAGTGTAATCTGATTTGAACATCATATGCCTAAAGGCAAATGATGATGTAAGAGTGTGCATGTAAAAGATGTTCAAGATGTGGCTATGATGAAATGATGGACAATATCTTAGGGGAGTAAAAAACAGAACTTTTCTTGTTCTTAAAGGGAACAGCTGAAGATTTTATTGATAAAAAGACAAAATAGCTATGAATGCCACCATGCTGCTGCTTACATTAGAGTCATCATGCTGGGTCTTCTCTTCATACTCATCTTCTTTTGTCTCTGCTGAGGCTGCCTGACTCCCTTCCTCCAGTAAGGAGCTCTTCCCCTGACGGGAGTCTCTCTCAGAGGAAGTCGTGGGGCAGAGACGACGATCAGGCGGAGAGGAACTCCTCGACTTCTGCCGACGGAACAGTTCTATAGCTAACCTCTGAACAGAAACACCAAAATATAAAAACCATAAATGACATAACACAATTTGGAGAAAGTGCTTCTTCATTAAGTTTGAAAACATCATGTTACAGCATATATATTACATGAATACTAAATACACTCGCTTCAGTCTGAATAAAAAGTGGTGGCCATTTCAAATTCTGTTTGAAAAGTTTGAAACAATGCAGTTTCTTCTAGCCAGATCCTAAGTAGGATGTATTCAGGGTGACATAAAACTAGCATCTTTAACACTAACCTCTTTTAGGTTGTTGATCTGCTGAATGTAGCTGGACTGGGCTGACTCCAGCTGAGTTATATACCAATACTGATCTCTACACTTCTGAAAAAACGTAGGTGATCGCACTTGATACCTGCAAGATTAATGGAAAAAAGCAGGGCATGGGCCTACACTAGATACACCCTTGGATAGTATATGATGCATGCCATGGTTATGCCAAAAGAGGAGGAAATTGCATTCCCATTCCACTGAACACAAGTACGCTTCCTGTGTCAACGGGCTTTAATAACGGAGTAAAACATATTAAAGGTACTATTTGAGATCAAATAGTCACACCTGAGCACAAGCGTGTCAGTCTGCATATTCAAGTAGCCCTCACTGGCGAGAAGGTCCAACCTGAAGAACCTGTTATAGCCCCAGCACTCGCCCACCTCAAAGTCCGATGCAAACTCTCGAATGATGTTTTTGGTGGGGTCACTGGAGGCCTGATGGACCATCTCCACCCTATATTCATACCTAGAAGAAACGCAACCTGTTAGCCATCAAAAACGTTATTTGTGCTCAGCATATTGACAGGACAGCGAGGGCAGCCTACTTGGACGTCTCTGGGAGCCCTGCCGACAACTCCAGAAAAACCGAGAGATAGTTTCCTCGAACAACACCATTGCCATCCTAAAACACAACAACAACAACAACAACAACAACATCTGTGAGAACAGGAAGGGTTTGTGAATTTCAATTTGCCATCGGGTGATACACGTACCGGGTAAACCTTCAACCTCCAGCACAGGCCTGATATCTGGAGCGGGGGGCTATAGACGGGGTCGGCTCTCTGCCGCAGAGTGCTTAAGGCAATGAGGCAATTCAAGTCACGCAAGAAAACTAAATGCACCATTTCAGATAGAAATTAATAAGAAAGACAAAGGGAGTGTCATTACCTGAAGTTTGCCAAAACAAAAGTGCTCGAGTCATAGGCAGGGACCAGCTCACTGAGAAGAAATGAGATATGACTGTGAGCAATTTATCTTGCAAAGCGAAATAAGAAGTCTCTGCAAGTTCACAGCAACTTCATTTCACTCCTAAATAAAGAAATGCTATTCTAAAATCTCACTGGAGAAACAGCATACCGTATTGGCCTACAAATCATGACTGAATGGCTTTATAAGCCTAGAGCTGTTTTTACAGGTGTGCATGTTTATTCATTATTCACACACTGCCACAGAATGTGCCAAAGTTCAAGCTTACGGAGATCTCGTCTCTGTGTGAAGCAGCAATATAACAGGTACAGTGTCTAGGTTTGTGTACCTGGTGAAGTCTGGTGGGACGGGAGTGGTGACAAAAGACTGCATTGGTTTTCTGTGAACCTGCTGGAACATGAGCAGGATCTCTGGACTCTTAGAGATCAGCTCGCTCTTACTGCACGAACGCAGCTGTGGGGTGTCACAAATCAAAAAGTTTACAAACATCTGAAATTATTTGTGAAGTTAATGCTATATTTTAATGACCAATTATTGCAATTACACATAAAAGTTGAACTGAAAACTTTCTTATTTCTTAAAAAACTTCTTATTTGACCCTTTCTACTTTATAACCTTAAAACTGAAAATATAAAAACAAAAAGACTACTGTTTATTTTCAGGTTTTAACTGTAGTTGAATTGCACATTTTCAGCGTAGTCTCAAGACTTCTGAACTACTTTGCACATCTGTGATTTTACTGATACCCCAGATCCACACACCTGATGTTCCACTTCCTGCAGCAGAGACTCTAGCAGCTCTGTCTCCTGTGTCAAAGAGGTCTTCTGTCCTGTGGGTGCAGCAACTCTACATTAGACCAATATAACTGCTAATATAAACGTCAGATTACGTGAAAACTGACAGAACAAAAGCATGTTTGTACCCATGAGTGTGATGAGTTTGTTCTTGAGCTGATTATCAAGCCGAGCGATCATCATTTCCACAGCGTTCCGGATTTCCCTCACCCGCTCATCCTTCGCCCCTCGCACTGCCTCAACATTCTTCTCCTGAAAAACATAAAATGCAAAGGTATAGCGCTTAAAACTTACAAAATTGATATTATGTCGCCAAAGCACGCTCCCATATAAATACTTGAGCACCAAATCAGCATATTGGAATGATTTCTGAAGGATCATTGAAAACTGGAGTAATGCTGCTGAAAATTCAGCTTTGCTGTCACAGGAATAAAAGTTTCAATTTGAACAATATTTCAAAGATATTACTGTTTTTACTGTATTTTGATTCAAAATATACAGCCATGTGTCTGAGCATAAGAGACGTCTTTCAAAAACTTTTGAACAATATTGTATGCACTAGCTGAACATTTAATGTCAAAACCATCAGCATTAATAGAGAGTTGGTCCTCCCACTTCTAGAAAGACTTTCCACTAGACTAGATGTATTTGTCCATGTAATGTAAATTTGTTTAGTGCTGTGGCGCCCTCTATAGGACAATCACCTGATGATTCCAAAGTGAGCTATAAACAGTAGCTGATGGATTTGTGTGGGTTTCTTGGCGTCCTGGAGTTCTACATTATGTAAAACGCCTTCAAAAGCACTTATCAAACCAGGAATACATGTAATTAGATAATATTTGATTTGTCATTAGCAGTTCCATCTAAAAGGGATTTGTGGCTTGTAAACTAGCATCCATTACAAACGGTCAACTCAGAACAGATCTAAATGGCTCCGTGTGGGCGTGAATGAGAAGCGAGGGTGCTTACCACTTCTTGAACCAGACTAATCAGCTCCATTAGTCGCCGCCGCAGCTTGGCCACCTCCTCGTTCACCTTTGTCACATGCTGCTCGTAGATCTCGGCCAGGGGTTTGAACGTATGACCTCCGTGCTGTGAAGAGGAGGAGGAGATAAGCAAGTTCCCGTTTGAGACAAACTGATTTTCACTCACATTAGGCACTGAATTATTCATTGATAATTTGCTCTTATGTGTGACAAGTCATGTTTTAGCAGAACACATTTGGATCTGAGGAAATGACAATCCACCAGCCTGACTAATTCGCTTTGAAGGCAGAATTGCGTACCATGCCTCCCCACAGAGCGCACTGGTGACAGATGCACTTTTTACAAGTCCAGCAGAACACACTCAACTTCTCATGATGGTTCTCACACCTGTTAGGGTGAGAGAATGACAGGGTGAGGAGAGAATCAGTGACAGTGAGTATTAACTCTACACTAATTGGTCACTTAGTCATCCCAGAAGAATAAAAACCAAATAGAAGCCTTTTTTTTTCCTGTGTGAAAACATTTTATCATGCCTATTTTCCCTAGTAAAATGATTTCTAATGTACAGATTTCATTGTTTCAATTTTCAAATGCTGTATGAAAAGCCATAATACAAATAATGTTGTAAACATTTGTGCAGTTGAATATTTTTGTAGAAACTGTGGTACAGTTTTTTTGGAATTCAGAAAGTAAAAAAACAAACAAAAAAAAAAAAACACAAGATAAAGTCTTTACAGTTACTTTTGGTCAGTTTAATGAATCCTTGCTGAATAAAAGTAATA
>JAFVLL020042975.1:0-7500 GCA_021397915.2 Tor tambroides
AAGCCTTTGTGTAGTGTAATCAGACCTATTGGAAAGTGAAACTTTATATTCACGTTTATGTAGATATGAATGAATGGGACAGATGTCATTACAGTTTCAACAAAACAAAGGGAAAGGAATAATTTGTAGTTGTACTACACTGAACACAGCAGCATTTGCATGATAGCATGTATTATCTATTCTTTTTTGGGACGGACAATCAGAGGGTGAAAAAAAAAAAAAAACGGACTACATTAATCTCACTACATTATCTTAAGTAATTTCTAAACCAGGTAAAAATAGATCCTAAATTGGTACCAGTTGCACATTTTCACTAAAAATGCTCCCTTTCACCCTAAGTCAGACCTGAACTACATTAGGCTGTAGTTCAGTGATCAACCAAATGATTCAAGCATAGATCAAGAGAAGAGCTATAAAACTTGTTTATCAGTTCTGTGAGATCTGTCTCATCTAGTCATATATTAAACTACTCTTCTGTTCATTGCTCTTTTACTGGAGGTCAGGGGTCGATTCCGGCAGTATTTCTTAGTGATATTTTATCTTTCCCTTTTATTCTTTAAGTATTCAGTTAGCAGGACCACAGTATAAAGTAATTTTTGCTTTGCATAATATACCTGTCTGATTAATTAATGATCCTGTCTCAATCTTCAATTTCATGAGACTTACATTCTCGTCTCCCCAGAATTTCAATTAATAGCTCAGTGCCATGCTCTGTAGAGTAGTAAAAGCAAAATTTAAAATCCATGAGTATATGTCCATGCAATGATAAGTTGCCCATTTAGGAAAATACTTGTGTGACTTGTTTTAGGCTTGACTCTGCACCAACCATTTCATGCACTACACAAAAGCCTATAATCATTTACTCAGTATCTTTTCTGGCAAAGTCTATAATCTCATGCTTTGGATCCTTGGTATTTTTAGAGGATGGACTAAGACGAGTGTAATGATCTCTCTGACCGCTGGCCATGAATGATTACGTCAATAGCTGTTACTGTATATGTATGTCGACTGTATTTGCATTAGCCTAACTCTGCATTTGATCTTTATATGCTCCGACAAAGCAGTGCAGTTGCTAAGTTTGTTGAACTTTATTTACATTAGTTTATTAAAAAGATAAATTAAAACTAAGAATGCATTTTAATATATATATATATATATATATATATATATATAGTTTATTATGTCACAAAATTAAATAAGACATATAATAGACAGACATTAAATAAATAAATAAATAAATACAAATAAATACAAATTTGGAAGACAGTCCCTGTCCCAGACAGTTTGGCAAATATTGTGCCTCATAACAGCAAAGAATCATAGGAGTGTTACATTTCACTTTGCTTAAATTTGTCTGAGTATTATATGAATGACTAACAAAATTTTACATTGTGTTCTAACTAGTGATTTTCCAGGTGTCAAGCAAATCTTTTTTCACTGAAAGTGAAAATGCTGACTGAAACCATACAATCAAATGTGTTAATTCAATCTAATACATCAATATAATATAGCTGTGTGGAGTAGGATTTCGGACCAATGAAATTTCAATAAGTGTGTCCAATGTTTCCATTCAGTAACACGTAGAATTTGAATATTAGATTGCAATCGGAATAATATTACTTACTTCTTATTTACATTATTATTTCCAAATTAACAAGTTGCACTCTGCAAATCTCTAAATAAATCTCTAAATCTCTAAATAAAAAATACATCTTGCATGTATTTTGAATTACGTAGAAATACAACTTCCTAAAGTACATGGATGAATATAGTGTAACCTTAAATGATTTAATTTCAAATGCTGTGTTGCTTATTTACTTTACATATGGATAGTATATTTTGTACTTCTTTTCAAACCACACAAACACCCACACTGTGTGCTTACCCCCACAGTTCAACCACAGATGCAACAAAATGCCTTGGTAAATTACTGTAATCTCAATTATGTCATACGATGAGAAAATGAAAAATGATAAGCATCAAGGACTTCAAGGAGAGGATATGACACCATGACCCTAAAGACATTCCGCTGCAGTCTACAAAAAGCCCAAATCATGAAAGCCCTCATTCTTAATCAATTTAAAAACAGGATGGAACAGTTACATGTGAAGTTGAGGAAAAGAAGTCTTTCCAGATATAGACTGAAGTCACTCGTAAGAGGAAAGAAAGGGGTAAAACTGAATAAACTTAGCACTTTAATTCAAGAGCAAGTGGGAAGAGGTCCAGAACAATGCACCAAGCGTGGCAGGTTGTGTTCTGTGCAACACAGAGTTTTTGGAAGAATGTTCATATTGCTCTTGCCCATATTTATTTGTTTATTTCTTCATTTGACACTTTAACCCAAAACAAAATAGAACAGAGCCAAATAACATTCATTGTGTACAATGCCAAGTTTATTAGAAAGACAAACAGTGAAATCATACAACCAGTACTGTCGATCTCCAAAAAGGAAAATAATCACTATAGGAGTAGTTCATATGATGAAATTGGAACGTGACGCGTATAAGACTTAAACCTGTGTGACACAGCTGCTGGGTGCCGTGAGCATGTGCATCACTTCTCTGAGTACAGATAAAGGATTTAGTGTATCCTGATGGGCTGCTTTATTGTCTTTTATGGTCACTGCTCACCCATGCCATTCCCTGGTGTACATTGCAGAACAGTGATGAAGTCAGTACCAGCTCATTTAAGTCTGAGAAGATCTGAGTCTAAATGCCCCCAAATCCATTACAAGACCAAGAAATATGGTCTTTGGCTCGGACTTGAGACAGATAGTCTAGTCTCCCCTGCTTCTAATGCAATGGTAGGCTTCACCAAACTCTAGACTGGATTAATGACCAGTCACAGATTGACACATGTCTAGTGAACTGCACAAATGCAAAACTCAACAGTGATAGACCTGAAGGTTTCAAGGATGTTTGCTATCAATCATGAAGAACAACAACAACAACAACAACAAAAAAATGTGATTGAAACAACTTACACTTAAACTTGAAACAACTAAATAACATATGGTAGCAACATTTGAGCATTTTAGGTAACTTATAAGATGACTTGTTCTTTTTCACTTATGAAAACTGTACATTTAACAGTCCCATTAGATTCATTACATTTTCAACATATTCCCATATTGAGTAACGAAACTTGCTGTTAATCAATTAACAGTTTTTTTTTTTTTAAAACCAATGCATTTTTACAGTATTTTATTGTTAAAACAAGGATTTTTTTTTTTTACTTTGTATTTCTCCAGTTACTACACTAGCATATTCCTGCACCTCTAAATCAGTACAGTACAATCAGAACAGAGCAGTAAAGGCATCATTGATTATGAGCATGCAGAGCTGCTATATGTCTTAATTTGTCCCAGAGACCTACAAACTGTCAAAAATACTGTAAGCTTAATGACTTCAGAGAGTTAAAGGGTTCACCTATTGGACCTTTTGATATATTTACAATTATAGCTCACCAGTTGAAAACCAAATGACATGAAGCTATACTGCAGTTTGTGGACAGAATTTTCCTCCTGCCGTCACCTACACACATTTTTAAGGTATCTCAGCATGTTTGAGATAAGTAGACGGTTTTAAATTGTATGCCGTGAAGATATGCTGTTATGCTTTGCTGTAAGCTCACCAAAGATTCTTCATCAACACATATTTTATTTATTTATTTATTGACTTACTTATTATTGAAGTGTGGACGGCAATAGCAATGCTCAGCTGCTTATAGGTTCAGCCAATAATTACTTCATATGACTCAATTTCACATGCATTAAATCACATTTTGGAGATGCAACAGATGCAGGCATACTTTAAAAAGTGTGCTCCAAAAGAATACATAAGGGGGCGTTGGCCAAAGGTTCTACATCAACAGACCTGATTCAGCAGCTATGAAAGACTGTGAGAAGTTTGAATATGAAAAGCTTTTGTAACCTTTTTTAGCGTCCACGGCAGCGGGGTGCTTCAGTCTCAGTGAGTATAATAATAATAATAATGTGGGTTACAAGGTGGAATATATTTTAAAATGTATTAAAAAAAACTCCTGAACAAACAGGACCTGTTCAGTTCACACGTATGCTCTCTCTCCCCTGTCTTTTTTTTTTTTTCCACATCCGAGCGTTTCGCCCTCATTAAAGCTTCAGGGGGAACAAATAAAAGGGAAACTAATATCAGTAGCAAAATAATAATAAAAATAATTATACATAAATACACAAGACACAATATGTAAATATTAGTATACTAATATATAAATAATAAATATTGGTAAATTTCAACAGGTGTCATATAAGGCATGCTATTTGTGTGCCAATGAAGAGTGTCTCCAATCAGTTCCATTTTCAGTTAGGACTAGACTAGCTACCCATGGCAAGGCAAGTTTATTTATATAGCACATTTCATACACAATGGTAATTCAAAGTGCTTTATATAAAAGGAAGTAAAATAATCATAAAAAATAATCAACACAATAAAACCAGAAAAAAAAAAAACCTTTTAAAATGATTTAAAAATTGATTTAAAATGAATTTAGAACAGTTAAGAATAAAAATGATTATAAATAACATACAATGCAGTTAGTTCGGACGTAGCACAGTGCTCATTCAACAAATGCACAGCTAAACAGATGAGTTTTGAGTCTGGATTTAAATATGGCTAATGTTTTAGCACATCTGATCTATTCTGGAAGCTGGTTCCAACTGCGGGCGGCATAATAGCTAAAAGTGGACTCCCCTTGTTTTGTGTGAACCCTTGGTATGTAGGGCCATTAAGTTACTAGCTCACGAGGTTCTGAGACAGAATCACAGGTTCCCGCCATGTGTTGTATATTCTGTAGAACAGGTCAAATGAATGTGAAATGAATGGCTAATTAAACTTTTAGTTAGGTCTTTTAGATGAATACCATCAATATAAGCAGCATGCATATATTGTCATGCAATCAGTTGATTAAGGACAATAGGTTTTTCACAGAATTATCTGAAGCATGCATAGTAGCCAAACTTTTGGAGAACAGTATGGTGTTCCTGTAACATTTTAATCATTGAAATCATTTTAAGAAAATTGTTCAGGGAGGTCAAACCAAATAATGGACATTGTGTCTTGTAGACAATGAACTGTTGTACAAATGTGAAAATACTGCTTTACAGCTCCACAGTGAGTATTGTGCATGATGATGACATTCCATAACTTACATGTTGTGTACATTTCTGTCTGTGAGACATTCTGTGACATTATCCATGTGATACATTACAGGCAGATGGATAAGGTCACTGACATCTAGTTTTCAGACTGTAGTTGGGTCGGTAGCTAAATTAACTTACAGTAAAATTTCCACTAGCAACAACTCATATTGATTGAAAGGTTTACTTTGAACTTTAACCTCATTTCTCATCATAAATAAACAGAGCTCAGATCTCAGATCTTCAGACAAAGATTGATTTCCTTCAAAAATTTTCCTTCAGTAGACAGATAAATCGATATGTGTTATTTAGCTAACTGCATTGCTCAATCTGACTCTGTTTAATCTGTATGTAAACTCATGCTGTTTGGTTGTTTTCTGGGTCCACTCACAGATTTGGAAAACAAAGATAACAAAACCATAAAAAAATCAAATAAAATAAATCAATAAAAACTTTTTATTACCTATTACCTATTTTATTACCTCTTATTGCCTACTCCTTACCCCTTACCCAATTTATATTACTCTAATGCAAATCCTTACTCAACCTTATCATTTGCAGTATATAATTTGTAATATATGTAATGTATATATAGGCCGCCTTTGCTTATATTTACTAAGGGTGGCAATAGGGCACTGTATATACACCCTTGGTAAATATGAGCAAAGGCAGCTGTTAAAATAAATCTGCATTGTTCTAACCGATCATTAAAGTAAAACAGTTGACAGTCGGGGTTGGGGGTCTCACTGTGAAATAAATGCTTTATCTAGTGCATGTTGGCCAAAATTATTGGCACCAAATTATTGCAACGTCCTTTTCCCAAGATAGCAGCTCTGAGTATTGTCATGTAATGCCTGAAGAGTTTGGAGAACATCTGATAAGAGATCGGAGACCATTCCTTTATACAGAATCTCTCCAGATCCTTTAGATTCCCAGCTCCATGCTGATGCTTCTTCTCTTCAGTTCACCCCACTCATTTTCTATAAGGTTCAGGTGAAGGAACTGGGACGGCCATGGCAAAATCTTCATTTTGTGCTCAGTGACCCATTTTTGTCTTGATTTTGATGTTTGTTTTGGGTTATTGTCCTGATGGAAGATCCAACCATGGCCCATCTAACAGAGGCAGTCAGGTTTAGGTTTTTTTATCTGTTGGTATTTAGAATCCATGATGCCATGCATCTGAACAAGATGTCCAAGACTTCCGACAGAAAAACAGGCCCACGACATTAAAGATCCAGCAGTATATTTCCAGGGGTACTTTTTATCCCTGTCTGTACTAAACATGTCTGGTGGGTTTGCTGCCAAAAAGATATTTTTGTTCCTTTGTGTTCCTCATATTTATAATCCTGTGGAATAACAGGAAGTCATGGCTGGACAATTTCATGCTCCTAGTCACCCTGGTGTGCTAAAAAAAAAAAAAAATGTAAATATGAATTGGAATATACTTCAGAGATATTTTACTCATAAGAATTTCTAGGAGTGCTAATAATTGTGGCCAACTGGAGAAAAAAACAAACAAACAAACAAAAAAAAAACCCATTTATTTCATCAATATTTACCAAGGGTGCCAATATTAGTGGAGGGCACTGGATATATTACAAAACATTACAATTTTTATGAAAATGGAAATTTTATTAAATCAATTTTATATTCAACTGGGAATCACTGTTGAACATAATGAGAATAATCAAAATGAAAATCAAAAATAGATGGCCATGAATGACACAATTTCTGCAATTCTGTGATCTAAATCTGCAAAGCTACTGTTCTGCCCTATATTCACAGTGTGAGTTGTGGGTTGACCTGTGTGAATGTATATGTGATAATTTCAACTGAGAGAGAGAAAATCTAGTAGAGGAAGTTGGAAAACAAGTACGTGAGCGAGGACATGACACTCGTGACAGAGCCTGAAACTATTCTTGCATGCACAGTGAAGAGGATGTGATGTTCAAACGGACTATCTCCATGATCATATATGACAGAAACAGAGAAAAAAGCCGCTCAGTTGCGGTCGCATGAACTGCTCTGGTTTTGTAAAAACATGTTTTGCAGCATATTGCATGTGAAGTACCATGTCAAGTCATCCAAACCAGAGTTTTTTTTTTTTTTTTTTTTTTTTGAAAAGTCAAAAGGTTTTTGGAGCAGCATGATGGAGTGGAAATGATGGGTGATTTATTATCATTGTTACTTTGAGAAAACGTCATGAAATGGGATTAATGACTTAACTGGAGTGTTAAAGAGACCATGGAAATGAAGAGAGAGAAAAAGAGAGCACAACATATAATTTCAACCCTCCAGCAAATACAACTCTTTGCTCAGAAGAATAG
>JAFVLL020042975.1:12500-61274 GCA_021397915.2 Tor tambroides
GCTTGAAGTTGTCGAGCTCATAATCAGAAGTGGGACTTATAAAGCTTGTGATAGCATGAGACCAGCTATGTTGTTATTTTTATCCCGCCGTGCTGTGTAGTTCATAAACGCGAATTTATTATGCACAGTATGTTTTCTGTAAAGATACCAGGCTTGTACTAGTCTCAGCCTCAGACGTCACGCCCATGGAACGTTGGCTAAACGTCTGATGCATATGGCACACTTTTCTGGAAACATTTCAGGAATGTCGAAGTCGTCATCTGACTGGTTGAATTAAACCGGATTTCCGGGAGATGTGAGTGTCGCGTTTATTTTCGGTCCGCCGGGAAACAAAGATGCCGTGGCACCAAACCCCTCACGAAAGAATAAAGCCGTCGTGTTTACAAATGTGACGACGAACGCTTATCAGGGTCAACTAAACGGCGCTGGTTTTTCAAAAGTATGTGAAATATTTAAAGTTCACGGCAATAGAATCTTTAAAATACATCCGAGAGTTTCACACACCGGTTTGTTATTGTGGCGACATTTCCACGCCCCGAAATGTGACGCTAAACGAAACAAACTATGATTGGTTGTTTGACATGTCGGTCAAACGGCCTCATGGACGGGCCTTGGCCAATGAAAGAGGACATCCATTCCAGATCTTCGGTCTGGCTATGTGAGACTAGGCTTGTACTAATAGTGGAATGTTTATTTGCAAAGGCTAGCACTGCTAATGCCTGAGCTTGAGCTCTTGAAGCTCCGCCCTCTTCTCCGGGAGCAACAGCTCATTTGCATTAAAGCAACATACTCCAAATCAGAGCGTTTGGGCTCATACCCTAAAAGTAGCAATTTTAACAAGCTATAAAAAATTATCTGTGGGGTATTTTGAGCTAAAACTTCACATATACGCTCTGGGGACATCAGAGACTTTATTTTACATCTTGTAAGAAGGGGCATAATAGGTCCCCTTTAACAATGTCACGAGTGTCCTATGCTTTTCTAAAGAAAACTAAAAATTTACCTTAGGTAGGCTAACTTTATTAGTTATCATGAACTGGGGGAAAAAAAAAACAAACAACAAAAAAAACCTTTTGCAGTATTTATAGACTTACTTATTGTTAAATTTAACATTCACTTACAACCAACCAATTGCTTTCCATTTTAATCTCAAAGCTGTCTAGGAGAAATCATATTAAACATTGTATTTGTGATATTTCTTTTCAAATTTTTAAGCTTTTTAATTGGTTTTAGTCTTGTTAGAAAACATAGTAGTGAAGAAAAAACAAGAAATTTAGTAGGTTAGAAAGATTAGGAAAAAAAGACTGATCTGAGTGATCTGTTAGTGGAGGATGTGTTTATGATCAGATAAGAAGGAAAATGTGCCTCGTGCCTGGGCGGGTGGGCGGATGTCCGTTAAAATGGTCAAAATTTCTCAGAAACCCGGTGTCGTCTGGGGCCATTGCCAGTGTATGCCACATTATTTGCATGTGTTTGAATGTGTTGTTTGTGCATATCTGTATACAATTTTGGGTGAACACAAGGTGTTTAAAAACATGATTGGGTATGTATGTATATATATTCTAAAAGTTTTATTTTAGGGTTAAAGCTTGGGTGAGAGCAGGTCTGAAATATTTATTTAAATACACACACACACATACATACATACATACATACATAATTAAATAAATACATAAGTAGTAAATGGAGTGCCCTCATTTACATTTATCTACATGTCTATGTGTCGAAGACTTTGCAAAAATAATTTTGCCTCATTCAAAAGCCAGTCACTTCAGAAGCCTTGTTACAGCATGGATAATCTACAGCCTGTTGGAGATAAGGAAACATACACCCTCAATAGGCTGACTATCTTAGAAAACAAAGAAAGAAAATAACTTTAATAAGTGTGATACATTTCTGAGTAAGATTTCAGAACTGAAACAAGGTTACAAACTGATATGTTGCAGGAATGTTTTATCACAGTCTTCACACATTATGATATGAACCTTTTCAAGGGAGGGAGTTTTTCTTTTATCAGTCAGGAGACTGAATTAATTAATTTCTCAGTTAAGTTTTAAAACATCAATCCTGTCTCAGATGTTTCTCCTAAAATTCCTAATTAAATAATATATCACATTTTTGTCACATTGATATATCCATCCTCTGAGCATGATTTGAATTTGAAATGGTTTGAAAATTGAAGACAGGTGCATTTTATGGTTGTATAGTCTCAAGTAGGACTCTACTCTTTCTTTAAAAAAATGTTTTCCATTTAATCTCTTTGTTTCTGTCCTCAACCAACTGACTCTGATAACTGAAATGGAAAGTCTCTGTGTGTGTTTTCTTGTGTGGTTAAGGAAATTAAGACACCGAGTTTCAGTGTCACAATGCCAGGCATGTCTTGGGAGCAGCCAAGGAGCCTGAATCCTCCGGCTAACTTGAACAATGATCTCCAGTGGTCTGAGATATGCACCGTAAACCAGCCAGCATTCCTGGCCACAATTACAGAACCGAGCCATATGGGCCTGTCCAAAACACCTACACATGACAAACAAAAGCCCTGACTGTTCGAAAACAAGGGAACTCTGATTGCTGGCCTTGTCACCCCAGCAATCTCCTCCCAGAGTAGCGTTCAAATCATATTATCATAGTTAACTCGATAAATTGTGAAGACATTTCCACTTGTTCTTCAATAATGAAAAGTTCCATGATGTCAGAGAGGAAGGGAAGGCTATTGCTGTGTTAACTGTGATTGACCCTGAAATAATTAAAAAAGCAAATAAATACAATTCAGTGTAGAATGTAAACTCTTTTTGAATTTCTTTCTGCTCAGTCTGTTTAAAAGTTTAAAAAACTACAGCAAAGGCATTAAGTCATTGGCATTAAGTATACTGTACTGTTGTAATAGCTCTAAACAGGTCAAAATGAGCACCGCTGTCAGTCAACTACAGCTGCAGTTTCCGTTTGTTAGTTGCTCTAAAGTGAAAAAAAAAAAAATAATAATAATTCTGAATGTTTAACCACTGGCCAAAAGCTTGTATTAGGTGCATGCAGTAATATTTACACAACATAATTATGTGTTAATGGCCTGCACTACCATTCTGTGGGGAAAAACACTGGATGTAATTCAGATTGCTGTGAATTATTCCAGATGTAATGTAGAAATACATCTGCAAAAGGTTAGATGTGACTACACATGGACCCATAACACACTTATAAATGTAGAATTAGTAAAATTATTTTACTTTCATTTTAATATTACTCAGTTTTCAAGAATCTTTTCTCAATAACTGAAGCATCACAGTGGAAACTTGTGTATAATTTCTATGCAAACAGCTAAAAGCCAGACACATATGCAGGTATGCAAACAGACAATGTATTGTTAATGTTTTCCTATTGTACATGCACCATGATTGCAGTATTTGTTCTGAAAGAGAAACTGACCAGAAAAAGACAGAAAAAGAGTTTAACCAGCTAACTACTACTGCATCCCTTATGGCAACCTTGAGAATTCAGCACAGCAATTTAACACAACAACACATGGACTTAAGCTTACATAGCTAGTGTTTAGGTTCAAAGAGATTAGGCTATATTTTGGGTCATAGTCTATATCGACCAAAGTAAGCAACCATCTAAAGCCATAAGCTCTGTTGAGAATTCTATAAATAACTCGGAAAAAACCCCCCAAAAAACTAAGAACAAATATAAATCTATAATTAAGACATGTCCAGTGATGGTTTGGAATCTGCAGTGATGGTTTGTTGGTCCTAGGTGGTTTATCTGCTCTCCCATCCTGACCAAAACTCCTCTAAAACAATAAAAAGAGAACACATTAACCAGAGAAAGGGCTAACCACTAGGCTGGTTTAAGATTCTTTAAAACACATGTACTTGACTCAATAAAATGCTGGAGTGATGACAATTTTTTTTTTTTGCAAGCCAAATCGGAATTTATCATCAGCCTGGTTCCCTCATCAAAAGTCAAATAGTTTTTTCAGTAACACTTTAGAAGCAATTCTCACTATTTACAAGTTGCTTATTAGTATGCCTATGATTAACGTATGGGTTGTTTATTAGTACTTATAAAGTACATATTCTGCATGACTATATTCTACATCCCTAATCCTGCCCAATACCTAAACTTAACAACTACATTACTAACTATTAATAAGCAGCAAATTAGGAGTTTATTGAGACTGAGTGTGACTGGTTTTCCCTCGCTTTTGGATTATTACAGAAAATGAGTTTGGTTTTTAGGAGTTTTGTTCATCATGATAATCTGCACAAATGAACAAAACTGATATAAACTTGTCAGTACACTAAATACTCACCAAAAATAGAAAACTAAACGCAGGGCATGAACAAACTATACAACAGTCGTATGGCTTACTGTAAATGTCACCATCACAAAGATTCTGACAACAGTTTCCCTGAACGTTTGAGTTAGAATAGTTTGCAAGAGTGTGATTATAAACAAAACGAGTCTGTAAAAGCAGACAACTGAGTAGATGAGTTTACCTGTTAGGACTGATGATGTTTAATGTCTCAAACAACCCATGTAGTCCCATTTAGCTGTTAGCAACCGCTTAATTAAAAAAAAAAAAAAAAAAAAAACACTTCAGTAGAGTGGAACCAGGAGTGTTAAATGCTAACTCATTCTTACAAAATATGGCATCTCTGCATCAATCTAAATTGGCTTTTTATTTATGTTCCTATATCGATTATTTAAAAAAAAAAAGACCTCAGTATGCATATGCCTACCATGTTTTGGATTCCCTTGACCCACCCCCAAAGAGGCAACAGAGAGTTGCAGTACTTCTGAGGACCATGAAAAGTAATCGCTACATGAATTTATTTCCTTTTTGCTCTTGCCAGAGAAGGCAGTGGTGGTGACAGCCAGGGTTTTTCCTGTTGTGTCCTGGTCTCACTCCAGAAAGCTGTTAGACTCATTAACAGACTGAAAATGCATCCCGGCCATGTGCCATACCACCACTGACACGCTATGGGCTGGAGACACGTGGTAAGATGGAAAATAAGGCAAAAGATGTTAAAAAAGAATACAATTTAAAAACGGTGAAATGCAGCCACTTCCTTGTTGGTTCTGGAACAATGTTCCTATCAACCAATCAGATTTTAGGGACAGGCCTATGGGCTTGAATAACACTCTTACAACATCTATAATTTCCCTTCTGATTTTAGTTAAAGTTAATAGTTACAGTTGGAGTTAGGATTATGTTCGCTTGACAAGACTGCCCAAACATGCCCTACTTGGCAAAATCACAGTTTATAATAAGCATCTATTGTTTTGGTCCAAATGTAAAAATATTTCAAAGAGAAAAATGTGAGCTAGAAAAATGAATTTTGACTGTAGGCAAGCAATAATGTTTCATTGCTTGTTGAGCACATAGAAACAGATGGAGTTTGTTTGATAGAGTCAGGTGAGTGGAGCAAATAATCAGCTAATGGAAGAATGCTGGTATCAGCTAATGGAAGAATGCTTTACTCACTGGTTAAAATACATGTTTACAGCATGTCACAAACAAGACTATCCAGGGGAATTAATACTCTAAAATTTAAAACACTTTTCAGGTGGTATTCAGTTATTTGGCAAACACCTGCATTTGACACCTCATTCGTTAAAAAAAAAAAAAAAAAAGGTGAACTGTTTCTTTACAGAACAGGTGAGCCATGTTCTCAAAAAAACTTGATTATACCTTTAGGTGTCCTTACTCAGGTGTGCATGTTGACAGCAAAGCCTCTGAGAGCTTACAGAGGGAAATCTCTAACTACTGTCTTTGTCCTGTTTAAACCAGTGAAATCAAAAGCAAATGTTCTTCTAAGTCTGATGCTCAGTATATATCAATGCATATAATCAAATATAATCCAATAAAAAAAATAAATAAATAAATAAACTCCTGTTAAAATAGCAGTTACTGTTACTTTTGTAAAACTGTGAATGAAGTCTCATTCAAACAGGGTATGAATTCATTCTATCACATTGTGTAATTTCTCGTTTTGATACAGTAACTGCTAACACCAAGTCACCAATTTTTAACCTTGTTTTAACAATATTCCACAATATATAGAGAGAGGGTCAGTATACAAAGCACAGTAAGACTGGCAAATGACACTCACATAACTCATGTGAGAAACAAAATTTTATAGGTTGTTATATTACCCAAGCACAAGCTATTTGTCAATTTTTTTAGGCCTCTCCAGGCTTGATTCATTAGATGAAACAAAAGTGATTCTCCACTCCTTAGCTCAGCTTGCAAAAAGATCAGCATGAAAACTGGAGCTGATATATACAGAGAGGTCAGAGACCATGCAGGGTCAGGCCTCCACCCACAGGATAACACATAAATTCATTCCCCTAAGGCTGAGAGAGTCAAGAATGTACATGAAAACCCTGGCGGACATGTCTTAATTATAGTGAACTTGAACATAAGACTTACTAGATAACACCCTAGAGCACTGAAGCCTATTACTTTAACCAAAGCAATAACAAAAGGAACTGTAAACTGAAGCCAGTTTTGGACTCTTTCCTCTTTGTTAGATGGATACAGTGGAGAGTGGCGGGATATTATCAGGGAGGGAGAGAGAGGAATAAGACAAAGTCTAATCTTGAAATTGTATTGCCCTCACAAGCTTGTCAGAACATGTCCACTAACCACTGTGTCATGTACTGTGGACTACTTTTATAGAGGTTTGTATCATATTTGGAGCTTGGGATAACATGATAATATGTGAGTATATGGTAGCAGAATTTTTACTTTTGGCTAAGCTAGTCCTAGAAAATGTCAAAACTCTGAGCACAAATTTGTGGCATTTGGAATAATCAGGGTTGGGATAGGTCTTCAATTAGTCTTCCACCAAATGATGAGTTTCAGACATGTTTAATTAAACTATCCAGTCTCTCGCATCTTGTTCAAAAGCATCTTATTGCTTTGCCCTCCCCCACCTACACGGGAAAGAGGGCTTTGTCCTGTAGGCAGACGTCACCGCTAATAATTTGTTACAGAGCTTTCACAAGGTTCTTCTGCTAAAGCACGGATTAAAACGGGGGTGGTCACTGGGGGATGTTCTTCTGTGATTGTAGAGTTATTAACAGGATTTGCTTCAGCTCAGTATATCAAAGTCTCCCACTGCGATAAACAGTCAGCACATCAGCAAATTAAAAAGTTGCCCACAGGTGTGTCATCTCTCCATCTACTGACCAAGGAATAAAGCACTAATTGCTTTTAAATTCTGTTAAAGGGCCATCAAATTAAAGGAAGGGGAGAGAAGAGGTTTTACTGAGGGTTGAGGTGCTGTGCAAGGCGGTAATGTTATTATCCCTGAGTGGTCAATAACAGCAAGCAAGATCCATGCAGCTGCAAGGACAGGAAGCAACGTGAGCCTTGAGGTTTATTATAACTCATATTTATAAATAAATAAATAAATTTTATTTAAGGTTATTTAAGGTTTATTTAAAAGGTTAAGAAATGTACAAATTAAATAGGAATATAAAAAGAAGTACATTCCTCAAGCTTGTTAGAAAATTGTTGCAGGTCTTGTGTTTTTTTTTTGTTTGTTTTTTTTCCAAGCAATCTTAGCGGTTTAAGTGGCACATTTCAGCATGGATTGTTCTATGAATCAGCGTAATGCAGAGCTACGAGGCTAGAATGAGGCAGTTCTAAACTATATTGGACCTGACACAATCCATAAGCAGGCACATGCAGAATCTGCAGGAACCAGGGAGATTGTGAAGTCATTATGCAGTGGAGACCAAGCTTTAGAATTAACATGGTTACTTTCGTGTTGTGCCATTTTACAATATTCATTATCAATGTTCATCAACACACATTACTAAAAACATGTTTGCAAAGCTTGTACTGCAGTTGTGACAATTAATCATGCCTTGCTGACACAATCAGGGACTTCACAAATGTTAGAAGCCTTCTGAAGGAATGCAGATGATGTTCTTCCACAACTAAGAACACAACTAATTATTCTAAGTGATCCTGTCATAGTATATTTCCATTCACTAACATGTGCCAGTGGTTGGGCCAAAGTGATGAAAAGGCATCGATCTGTGTCTGTGTAGGCAGACTTGTGCTGGTATATTTATAAAAAAAAAATTCCGATACTTCGTGCCAATATTTTTAATGCCTCCACGTAGCTATTTTGTACACACAAAATGTACTTCTAGAAGATAGGACTTGTTCCTCCATATTGCATGTTACAGTTTATTCCATTCATAATGATACAAGAGGACTGTCTTAGTGTATACAGTCTTTGATTTGCAATAAATGTAAATTATGTAGTTATTGGTGTAAAATCATCTGGTCTAACACTATAAATGGACTTATACATTGTTTTGGAGGTAAATGTAAATGTATATTGGGATTCCTTTATTGTGGTCTATAGAACAGTTGTACATCTTTTCTAGAACATGATCGAGGTTAAGCCAAAGCAAGAGCAAACATTGAACAGAGCATGCCTAGTAACCATGAGATGTATTTCAAAGAAACTGGGAAGAAGTGAGTTACACAGAGAAAACACCTCTGTACATTCAACAAATAAACCAGAGTGCACATCCTCTGTGATCCACTGCACACTCTTTTTGTGTGTGTCAGTTGAACCTTAGAATATATCTGTGGTGGAGAGTGTCTATGATATATACACACTATGGAGTAGATGTTTAGTGCTAGATGACAGGATGTCTAGCATGCAGTGCATCATTTCTCGGATCCTGTCTGGTTACTGAAACCCAGTGACTGACATTCGGTTGACAGTGCATGGATTTTTTTTTTTTTTTGCAAGTCAAAAGTCCAGATATATGGCAACGTATCAAATTTGTCCCTTTTGAGCTCGATTTACCACATCATCACATTCAGACCAGAAAATGTTCTGATGTTGAGTGACGGTGGCCTGTATTTTCTCTCTCTCTCTGTGTGTGTGTGTGTGTGTGTGCGTGTGCGTGTGTGTGTGTCTATGTCTGTAACACCTATACTCTTCTGTTCTCAGGAGTAAAATAGCAGTTTTGATGGGATGTGCCGGTAATACACACCTTCTTGGATGATTCACTGAGAGAGAAGTGGAGGGGAGGCAGGAGAAACAAAGAGATCATTCTATGTGTTGGGGAGGTCTAGTTAGAGTACACCTGCTCTCAAGACTGTTGTACAACTGCTATACTAACTTGCACCTAAACCCCGCGGGTTACTGCAGTTATACACTCTGCCCTATAATCAGAGACACTTTGATGGGGGCAAGAAAAGAGGGCAATTTATTCCATTGTATTTTTTATTTATTTATTTTTATTTTCTGCATTTTTGTTTTCCAAATAGGTTCTTAATTTATTTTATGTGTTTGGTTCATTTAATGTGTAGATTCTAAACTATTTAAAGTGTAAACATTGTTTTGTAGTTAAAGCTGTCGCTTAAAAATCTATTTCACATAGTAACATCTAAATTAACTTTTTATCCAAGTAAAATTGATAAATACATTTATTTAAAAATAATAATACTAATACTACTACTACTACTACTAATAATAATAATAATAATAATACGGAACAATGTGTAATTCCGCACACTCCATTTTTTTTCTTCTGTACTTTCTATAACAGAATATAGAGAAGAGTGAATAATGCAACATGCTTAATTCATCAGCCTGATACTTTATATACATATCATTGTTTCTAGGCCGTGCAAAGAGCAAGACTGTTTGGAAAACAGAGGCCTGCTGAACATATAATTAGATTTGATCCTACATTTTATGTATTTCAACCAATATTTCTTCATTCATTCATCCATCCATCCATCCATTCATTCATTCATTCATTCATTCATTCATTTGTTTGTTTATAGTGGTTACACATTATTTTGATAGTCCAGTTTCGATATTCTGCTAACTCTAAGTAACTTTGCAACTGTGTCAACTAACTCATTAATTTGCAACTACACGCCAACGAATTCACATTAGAGTATTAGTAGACTGCTTAGGGTTAAAGGGTTACTCCACCCCAAAATGAAAATTTTGTCTTTTATCAGTTACCCCCATGTCGTTCCAAACCCGTAAAAGCTTTGTTCGTCTTCGGAACACAATTTAAAATATTTTGGATGAAAACCGGGAGGCTTGTGACTGTCCCATTGACAGCCAAGTAAATAACACTGCCAAGGCCCAGAAAAGTACGAAGGCCATAGTCAAAATAGTCCATGTGCCAGCAGTGATTCAATCGTAAGTACGAAGCTACGAGAATATTTTTTTGTATGCAAAGATAAGAAACTGCATACGCTGTTTGCATTCAGTGGATACTCTCCAAAATGGAGCTACGGTGACACAGAGGAGACGAATTGTTGAATAAAGTCGTTATTTTTGTTTTCTTTGCGTACAAAAAGTATTTTTGTAGATTTGTAAAATTACGGTTGAACCACTGATGGCAGATGGACTATTTTGACGATGTCCTCATACTTTTCTGGGCCTTGACAGTTATTTACTTGGCAGTCAATGGGACAGTCACAAGCCTCACGGTTTTCATCCAAAATATATTAAATAGAGTTCCGAAGACGAACAAAGCTTTTACGGGTTTGGAACGACATGGGGGTAACTGACTAATGACAAAATTTTCATTTTGGGGTGGAGTAACCCTTTAAGGTCAGTAAATAAGTACTTTGACAAACTTGCAAACTAAGTTACTTACAGTTAGAAGAATATCTGTTGTAGGACCTTGGCTTTCTATCGCTCACATTTTTGAAATTGTCATATGTTCACATTCCAGATGATCCTACAAACATTCACTTCGTTTCTTATTGTTCAGACAAAACAGTTAGTCCCACCCTAAACACTGTAGGACACTGGTTAATCAACAAGCGTTTATTGTGACAAGCCACGTGTCTACGCCAGCTCTTAAACATACAAGAAAAAAGTGCCTGCTGTACATGATGCAACACATTATTTATACTGAAAAGAAAACAGGGAAGAAAAAAGGATGAAAAAATCCTTTTTACCATATGAAGGGCAGTAAACATTTTACTAGCACTAACCATTTAATTTAAGTCATATAGTCTGTGGCTTCTATCCAAAGCGGTGCAGCGTATTAATCATTTATAGCATCTGGAGAGCACAAACTGCACTTCTGGAAGCTTCCATTCTCTCATTACCGCTCAACAGCACCGCAATAATTACATGCAGTTTGCTGCATGGAGACATGAAGTTCCATTTGTCTGTGCATAATATCCAAATAATATATCTAAAGTATTTCCTGTAAACCAAATTTGTTAAAAAAGAATATTACAAATGTATATGATATTGTGATAAAGTAAATCAACATTGCATTCACACTGCAGTGTCTGTGTTTGCAGTTACAGTGTGTCTTGAATTCATTTATTCTGTTTGAACGCAAAATGTGGGAATGTCCAGTAACATGAAAATTGTAATTTATGGAAATCGTGAGCTAACTGATAGAGCCAGTATAAAAAAAGCGAAAGTGAAGTCTGCAGAGCACAACTGATCTGTCTTCTATTAAGGGACTGTAGTTACGGTAATCAATTTCATTGTCATATCATTTTCTCTGTTCACATACAGTGATATAATAACCAGTGACCAACATCAATCTTTTTTTTTTTTTTTTTGAGAATGAAAACATTTTTTTTTTTTATAGCCCATTAACACATAACACTGAAGTGCTACAAAACTGGAAGTGTATTGATTTATTTATTAATTACACATTTTGTTGTATGTAGAATTCTGTGAAAGCACCCTCAGCACCCGCACTTTCTGCATCCTGAGCCACACAGTGACTCTTTCATCATAAGACAGTCTTGAAGGCAGCTGCACCAATCTTCCATATAAGGTACGCAAAGTTATTGTGTCTGATTTCTTCAAACCATATCTGGAAGTTCCCCTGGTAAGTTTGAAAGGGTCTTGTTTTTGTTGGTTTGACTATCATTCAGACTTTTGATGGCTCTGTTTTGTACTTCATTTCTTGAAGCATTGCTGTGGTCTGGCAGATACAGTCAGTGGGCAGTTTTCTGGACTGAACACTATTAGTGGCTCATTGTCTTTGTGCTCACATTGTTAAAAGATAAGAAAATGTGTGCCCCTTAAATGACTTATAATCCGGTCATCTCAGTTAAATCACATTATGTAGGTCTCATTTATCAGATTTAGTTAATGAACTGAAATTAAATTAAACCTAATTACATTTTTTTCGTCAATTTATGAAGAAGTGAATTGTGTATACTGAAATTCACAAATGAAATGCACTACCGTGTTAACTATAGTAACTTCGCAACTACATATCTACCAGTCATTAGAGTATTAGTAGATTGTCTGCTTAATATCTACTAACACTTTCTTTGGTGGTCCCATTCTACTAAAAATAGGTAAGTACATGTTAACTTGTTCTACTAACCATAATTCTACAGTTCGCCAATGCTATAATGAGAGCTAGTTGGCATGTAGTTTCAAATGAATAAGAGCTAGTTGGAATATACTTGCAAAGTTACTATAGTTAGTCCAATGCTTAAAGTGGCCAATTTAAATAAAGTGTAACCAACATTATTTAACTGTACTGTTCTATTCAACATTAATTTATAAATTAGACACTTGTTAGATCAGAAGGAAATATGCTTGTAAGAGGGAACACTATGTATTTTGAAGCCATCAAAGCAGTGTTCCTACATGGACCATGTTTTCGGGTTAATAAAGAATTTTAATGGGCTTTGAGACTGTTGGGTCATGCTTGTATCACACGCTGCCTTTAATATACAGCCAGCTGCTGTTACCCTAAAATATGTTCAGATTGCATGCATGTGGGTCTCCACAGGGGAGAGTCTTTTATAGACGAGAACATAAAATGCAACAACCAAGGAGACCAAATCACGACAAACACTCTCAAATCCAAAGTATAAACACACTACCACAGCCAAGAGGTGGGTGATGGACAGAATAATTTCTGTGACAATGTCTGGATGGTCATTATAGAGGATAATTTTCCATGACCAAGAGAAACATGAAGCAGAAATAAAATGCATTGCTAATATCATATTCAAGATTGCTAGTGCTATATTTTAATCAATTCGTGGGTTACTACCAATTTAAACCAATGACCTTGGTGACCTTTTGAAATTTTACTAATGTATTAAACACAAAACCGTTGTCATTTTTAACCAATTCCTTGAATTTCCAGGATGTATCATAACAACTCGTATTTGCGGTGGTGTTTGCAAAATTCAATAAATGACACCAGTGTAATGAATGCAGCAATACAGGGTGCTTTGACTAAATACAGTGTCTGTACTGCAGTGTCTGATCACATCAGAATGAGACTCTGGCCTCTCTGGCAACTTCCTGTGGAAGGAAATGATTGATCTGAAGAGTTGCAAACATCAACCCAGTTCCTTCTCTGAACTCATATAATCCATTAATGATTTTGAAACCTTGCTTTAATATATTTGGAAATTTATAGAGAAACTGATGTCCATGGATAGGTGTGTACATAAATTATTTAATTATATGAAATGATGTATTTGAAAACAATTTCAACAGTTAAGTGTATAACATGATTGCATATTATAACTAACAAAGATTTAAGCTTCAGGATTCACTTTACTGTCATTCTGTGTGTACAATAAATATGACCTTTTTTTAAAGGGGTCATCGGATGCAAAATTCAATTTACAAGTTGTTTGAACATAAATGTGTGTTGGAAGTGTGTGTTCACATCCATCCTATAATTATAAAAATCCACCCAGTGTTTTTTTTTTTTTTTTTTTTTTTTATCCCTATTTTAAAATCCCCTTTCTCAAATCAGGCTGTTCTGAGATTCTTGTCAGAATTACGTAGTTCTGTGCAGGCCGCTCCCACAATAGTTGATTGACAAGGCCGTCTTACCTTAGACCTGCCCTGAGTGAGCTGTCATCAGTCCGCCATTGTGTCGACTCTGCTGCAGGGGAAGACAAGAGGTCTCTGATTAAGCGATTGAGGTGTTTTGTTATTGGATGTAATAATGAACATAGCAGTCGTCATTTATTCCCGACATCTGAGCCGCTGAAGACGCAGAGGATTAACGTTACTTTCGTTTAGAAGGGAATGCGCTGATCCCGATCTGCCTAAATGCGTCTATGTTTGTGTGAATCATTCGTGATTGACCCTCACCTACAGAATAAGTGAGTATAAGGGTTTTTATGAATCTTTGCAAATCGCCTTTCCTGATAATGTGTTAATAGCCAGTTTCGCAGCTGAAGTTTACATTCTGTTCCTCACTCCATGGAAGAGAGCGGTAGGGTCAGCAGTGTCATTAGCATTTAAAGCAACATGGCCTGAAAAACATCTCACTGAAAACAGCTGTTTTGACAGGGTAAACAAGTGTTTTTTACACTACCATTGAGAAATTTTAACCAAAGTATGTTATAGACTTTTAGTAAGTAAGTAAGTTTATTTATAGAGCACATTTAAATTCAGCATTACACTGACCAAAGTGCTGAACAAAACCAATACAGCAAATTCAAAAACTGAATAAAATTAAAATAACAATTAAAATAACAACAATAATAATAAAATAACAGTATCAACAACAACAACCGTACACACTGAATTAATAGCCCAGAAATGCGAGAGAGTAAAAATATGTCTTAAGTCTGGACTTGAAAATAAAAAGAGATGAAGCACTCCTAATGTCAGGTGGGCAAACTGATTCTTGGCAAATGTGGAGCGGCGATTCTGGCTTCTGTTCCTTAATTTAAGACGTGACCGAGGAACATGTAATAGAGCTTTATTTGCCGACCTAAGGGACTTGGGCGTTGAATGCAAATGAATTAGATCAGAAATATAAGATGGGGCATGTCCATTAAGAGCTTTAAAAACAATAAGTAAAATCTTAAACTGAATTCTAAAAAAGACAGGAAGCCAATGAAGGGATGCTAAAACTGGCGAAATATGATCACGTTTTTTGGTGCCGGTTAACAGTCTGGCCGTCGCGTTCTGAACCATCTGCAGCCGTGACAATGAAGATTGTGGAAGACCAACATATAACGAAAGGGCTAAATAATCCAGGTGTGATGTGATAAAAGCATGAATGACTATTTCCAGATCTTGAAAAGAAAGTGATGATTTAAGTCTGGAGATGATCCTCAGCTGATAATAACTGTTCTTAACAACTGAGCTGATTTGTTTTTCAAGACAAAGCTCAGAGTCAAAGATAACACCTAGATTTTTCACATGAGACTTAATATATGGAGTGAGGTTTTTTAAGTTCCCGGCAACAGAATTTCTTGTTTTAGAGGGACCAAAGAGAATCACCTCAGTTTTATCATTGTTGAGCTGCAGGAAGTTATTTGACATCCAGCATTTAATATCCTCAAGACAATCAATGAGAGGCTGCATAGAATCTCGAGATTTTAAAGGAAGATACAGCTGAGAATCATCGGCATAAAAATGAAAAGAGATTTTATATTTCCTTACGATATTACCAAGTGGAAGCATATACAAATTAAAGAGCAATGGCCCTAAAATGGATCCCTGAGGGACTCCATAGAGAAGAGAGGCACATGATGAGATAAACTGGCCAACAAACACTGAAAATGACCTGGATTTGAGATATGACTCAAACCAGCAAAGTGCTGTACCCTTTATGCCCACCCAATGTTCAAGGCGTGACAGAAGGATATTAAGACCCTAAAGAATCATATCAACTTGTGGAAAATGGGCATCTGATGACCCCTTTAACAAAGGGCCATTTCTAAAGCAAAGTCATAGTTTATACTACATTACTCCAGCTGGCACTGCAATGATCTCTTTAGGCCCTGATCACACCAAACACATTTTTTAGGTCTGAAAACGCGAGGCGCACCACGCTGCCTTTTTTTGGTGACTTTTTAAAAAGAGCAGTGCGCTGTGGTTTTTTATGTTGCTAGGCAACCACCAAATCAGCTGTCCTGTCAGTCTAATCAAAGGATTATATATTTACATTTACATTTAGTCATTTAGCAGACACTTTTATCCAAAGCGACTTACAAATGAGGACATTAGAAGCAATCAAAACCAACAAAAGAGCAACAACATGACAAGTCTTGGTTAGCCTAACGCAGTACACGTAGAAAGGTTTTTTTTTTGTTTGTTTTTTTTTAAAGAAAATGAGTAGATAGAATATAGAAAAAAGAAACCTAGTGTGTTTTTTTAAATAAGAAAACAAGTAGATAGAATAGAAAAAAGAAAGCTAGTGTTAGTTTTACAAGAAAAGCTAGCAGTTAGAGAATAAATATGCAATTGATAGAGGGTCAAATGTGTGTGTTTTTTTTTTAATAAAAAGAAGACAGATAGATAAAATAAAATTAGAATAGAGAGTGCTAGAGTTAGAGGGTCAAATAAAGATGGAAGAGATGTATTTTTAGCTGTTTCTTGGGGGATTCAGCTGCTCGGGTTGAGTTGGGCAGGTCATTCCACCAGATGGGAACAGTTAATGAAAAAGTCAGTGAAAGTGATTTTGTGACTCTTTGGGATGGCACAATAATGCATCATTCACTTGCAGAACGCGAGCTTCTAGAGGGCACATAAGTCTGAAGTAATGAATTTAGGTAAAGAGGTGCAGAGCCAGTGGTGGTTCTGTAGGCAAACATCAATGCCTTGAATTTTATGCTAGCAGCTATTGGTAGCCAGTGCAAATTGATAAACAGAGGTGTGAAGTGCATTCTTTCGGCAATTAATCTTGCTGCCGCATTCTGGATTAATTGTAAAGGTTTGATAGAACTGGCTGGAAGACCTGCCAAGAGAGCACTGCAATAGTCCAGTCAAGACAGAACAAGAGCTTGAACAAGGAGTTTTAAAGGAAAAACTCCTTGTTCCGAAAGAAAGGGCCTAATCTTCTTGATGTTGAATAAAGCAAATCTGCAGGACCGGGCAGTTTTAACAATGTGGTCTGAAAAAGTCAGCTGATCATCAATCACAACTCCAAGGTTTCTGGCTGTTTTTGAAGGAGTTATGGTTGATGTGCCTAACTGGATGGTGAAATTGTGATGAAACGATTGGTTTGCTGGAACCACAAGCAATTCTGTTTTGGCAAGGTTGAGTTGAAGGTGATGGTCCTTCATCCAGCAAGAAATGTCTGTTAGACAAGCTGAGATGCAAGAAGCTATCGTTGGATCATCAGGATGGAATGAGAGGTACAGCTGAGTGTCATCAGCATAGCAGTGATATGAAAAGCCATGTTTCTGAATGACAGTGATGCCATGTAGACAGAGAAGAGAAGAGGTCCAAGAACTGAGCCCTGAGGCACCCCAATAGTTAGATGTTGCGACATGGACACCTCAACTCTCCAAGATACCTTGAAGGACCTATCTGAGAGGTAAGACTCAAACCACTGGAGTGCGGTTACTGAGATGCCCTTTGCCAATAGACAGGAGGATCTGGTGGTTAACCTTGTCAAAAGCAGCGGACAGATCCAGTAAGATAAGTATTGAAGATTTGGAATCCGCTCTTGCCAGTCTAATGGCTTCAACAACTGAGAGCAAGGCAGTCTCGGTTGAATGTCCACTTCTGAAACTGGTTGCTGTCAAGGAGGTTGTTCTGTGTGAGAAAGGCAGAGACTTGATTGAACACAGCTCATTCAAGTGTTTTTCCAATGAACGGAAGAAGGGAAACCGGTCTGTAGTTCTCTAAAAGAGATGGGTTAAGGGTGGGTTTCTTAAGTAGTGGGGTTATACGAGCCTGTCTAAATGCTGAGAGAAAAACTCCTGTGTGAAGAGATGTGTTAACGATGTGAGTGAGCGCAGGTACAACTGCAGGAGAAATGGCTTGAAGGAGATGAGATGGAACAGGATCAAGCGGACAAGTAGTAGGATGACTGGAAAGATGAGTTTAGAGACTTCTGCCTCAGAGAGTGGAGAGAAGGATGTGAACGAGTGTATGTTTGCTGGTAAGATGTGTTTGACAGATTGTGGTGTGGAAAATTGTGCAGTGAGGTTTGTAATTTTATTAATGAAGAATGTGGCAAAGTCGTCAGCTGTTAGAGTTGATGAAGGAGGGGGAGGAGGAGGACAAAGGAGGGAGGAAAATGTTTTAAAGAGCATGCGAGAGTTAGGCGAATTGTTAATTTTGTCATGATAGTATGTCCTTTTAGCAGTGGAGACATTAGCAGAGAAGTCAGAGAGGAGTGATCGATATAAATTAAGGTCAGTAGGATTTTGTGATTAGGATTATAGCACGAGCACTCTAAACTCTTTGGATTTTGCCGTTAAGTAAACTATCATATTAGCAGAAACCTTAAAAAATACAACTCTGGGTAACCCGTGACATACACCAAAAGTTTATCCTCCATCATTGCAGTCTCCAGACTTTCTAAAGCAATGGTAGCCACAACGGAAGGCCCGCCTCTCCATTCATTCGATTGGACAATGGAAAAAAACACAAATGACGTCGGGCACTTTTCCGCTCAGAGTTGCTTTTTTTTCAACTTCAGGCTCTCAGAGCGCTCCTGCAAAAACGCGAGGTGTTGCAGGCGGCAAAAATGCGAGGCGCCCGGGGCGCATAAACAGCACACAGAACGCTCAATGCCAACCAAAAAAAAAAAAATTTTAAAAAAGGCGCCTCTCACTGCAAAAAACGCGTTCGGTGTGATCGGGGCCTTAGGCTGCCGAAGTAGCACTTGATCTGTGTTTGACGTCATCGGATCTGTGTTTGGTCAGAGTAATGTCACTGTTAGTAAAGCTGTGACTTGTCAAAATAATGTGCCAGTTATCAAAATACTGTTCTATTGCTAATTTTTTTTATTGTAGAACAATAAAATCTCCACTTTAAATTGTTCAAAATCAATATGATCTTTTGGTAACACCTTTTGGTTTCAGTTTGGTAACACTAATGCAGCAGTTCTTTTACTTTTTTAATGAAGACAGTTCTTTTCATTTTTATTGTAGAACAATAAAATCTCCCACTTAGATTGTTCAAAATATGTATGATATTTTCGTAGCACTCTATTAATACTCTATTAGTAATGTGTAGTTGCATTTGCACAAATCCCCCAACTACTCAATACACTACATCAACCCCCCCCACCCAAAAAAAGAAATCATAGGAAACATATTGAATTATTGAAATACGAAAACTGCAATGAAATTATATCATGTATAGGGAGGAAAGTAATGCATTCAATATGAAACAAAGACACATTGTGGTAAACAGCATTACAGAATTAAAAAAAAAAATGTTACAGAGAAAGAGAAGAAGATATAGATGCAGGCGTGATATCAAGCAAAGGTTAACTGACACAGACGTGATGTTGGTCACTGAATCTCAGGTCTTGGGTCGCAGCCAAACCATGCGATGAGCCCCTTCACCCGCAGCAGCCACAAGAGCTCTCACATTACGTCAGAGTGATATCTTGAACTCTAATCCCAACACACAACCGAGCCTCCTTTTCTCTTGCTTTTTAT
Organism: Tor tambroides; assembly: GCA_021397915.2. NCBI lineage: Eukaryota > Metazoa > Chordata > Actinopteri > Cypriniformes > Cyprinidae > Tor > Tor tambroides. The sequence goes on from JAFVLL020042975.1 coordinate 31,888, forward strand.
CACTCGCTCCACAAGGCCAATTTGTTGTGGTAGGCCGGCATCTCCAAGTCCCGATCTTGTTACATGAACTTGGATTTAGCTCAACTGAGTGTTTTGGGCTGGTTCCAGACTGGTTATGGTAAGCAACATGAACGGCGGAGGAGAGCTGAGAAAGAGAGAAATGATAGGGGTTGTAGGGAAGATATAAGAAAGTAGTGAAGTACCATTTTATCAGAATCTCCTGAAAGTTCCAAAAATAGACTGAAAACTGATTATATGGGATACTAGATCTTCATCTTACCAATTTTCCCACTTATTACGGGAATGGAAATTCACAGTGGGGCTCAACATCTAAGACCACTAGTGATTTTAACAGACACATGTTTTCCAAACACATGAGAATTTGGTTTATGTTCAAAACACAAATTGAAACATTTTTAAACCTGAGAGGTTTCTGTCCCTATATTGAAAGTCCAGGTAACCAAAACTTGGATGTCATAAAAGCATTGTAAAATGAATTTATATTAATCAAACAAGTTTAATCCAAGTATCGGGAAGAGATACGATCACTTTATATGATGAACATATTTAATTTGAACAGATTCAACTAGACTTTTATTCACATATAAACACATACATAGAGCACATCACATATGGTAAACATGGAAGTGTGTGTGACTTCAAGTTGCCCAAATACGTTTTGAGACCTCTGTATATAATCTGAAATACACAAGATACAGTCTCTGAATAATGCCATATGTAATTTTGCTTTCAAGAATATTGTTTGTATGTTCTATGTTGTTATGAACTACATAGCATGTAAATAAGTCTTTCAAAAAAACTACCAGAATTATCTTCATTAAGTGGAAATTATTTGTTCATGAAAAATCGCTCAAGATACTATTAAAGAATGTGGTTTCACTTTATTTTGATGGTCCCTTTAACACATTCTTTTGACTGTAAGTTACATTGCACCTACATTTCTACTAACTCTTATTAGAGTGTTAGTAGTGTATTAGTAGACTGGTAGGGTTAGGTTTAGAATAAGTTGGCATGTACTTGCAAAGTTACTTACAGTCAGTAGAGTGTCTGTTGGGAGACCATCACAATAAAGAGTTAGCTGATATGAAGCAGACAGTCTACTAATACTCTAATGAGAATTTGTTGACATGTAGTTGCAATATTACTTAGTGTCAACAGAATGTTCAGAAGGGACCATCAAAATAAAGTGTTACCAAAAATGCAATAAATCAATCCAATACAACTAAATACAGTGCAGATGAAGTAAAATAAGAAGACAAAGGCCTACAGAGGCCTACAAATGACTTGATAATAAAAACAGTGTAGATCATTTCTGATATCATATCTATTATCCTCTGAGCAACTATGTGTGTGTCTTTGTTCAAAAGCAAGGTACTAAGCAGTCAGCACAAGGTCATGTTTCATCTGTGCTTTGGTGCTGAGCTAATCACCGTCATCCGGTGATAAAGATCTTTGAGCCATTGAGTGGACAAGACATGATTGCTGCAGTAAGTAGGGTGAGTCAACGTAGACTTAAACCTAAACCCAGTCCACCTCACTGACCTCCGCTGCATCACTGGTTCTGTCACGGAATTATACGAATGCAGGATGTGGTTTCACTGTGGGTAAAGCTTCTAATACTTCTGAGAGTGTTATCAAAGAGTTCTGACCAATGCATTGTAAGGTTTTCTCATAACGGAAATTGATAAAGATATTTTCAAACAAACTGACTCCTCGAGAAAAAGAAAATGTTCAGAGGTTGATGTTTCAAAGCACAGGAATCTTTTATTTGTCACATGCATATTGTAACATGGAGGTAGGGGTACAATTTGTCCACACAACACTCCCCCCCCCCCCCCCCAAAAAAAGGTACATTGCAGGTTCTGGCCTGGTTTCCACCAGAGTGTGGGACACAAGGACCAAGACATAGAGCAAGAAAAGCCTCTTTTGAAAGTAAACAGATACATAATTGTGAAAACAAGGAAGAGGTAGGCATCTAAAGCATGTGGGCATTCCTGGAATGCTGAAGCATCAGGACAAAGAGCTGCAGTGATGGCGGTCCTAGTTTGACTGCAGGGACACAGCCACCGGACTGCAGCGCTGAGGAAAAAATACCAGATTGTGAATGAAGAATTTTTCTCACAGTGAAAGGGGTCAAAGGATTCTAAATGCCCCTTCTTTGGCTGCCCTTTCTCCGCATGGGTGTCGTGGGGGCAGGCAAGCCAACATTCTCAGCTTCCTTTGTGCATTAATAAATGTACCAAAATGAAATTACAGGTTGATCCCATTGAATTCCGTGAAATATTTGCATTGTTACAAGGTCTGCATTGTTCTGTGGCATCAGAAAGTCGAATGTTTTAGCATGATTGTTCCATTGTAAAGTAAATATCATTATGCCTGTCTAAGTGAAGGCTCAACCTATATGAAGTAAGGAATATGATCGCCTCAGCTTGCAAAGAAGAATTGTAATAAATTTGCCACCCAGCATCTACTGTGAAAGGCAAAGTGACCTGTTTGACTTTCTCCAAGTCACCATTGTACGTACATTTTGCTAATGGACTTGTGGTACTGCTTTTCAGAAAGGAAGTACTATTCACTTTCATTTTGAATGTCCCTAACAATACCATTCCCTTTCTGCAGAGAAGGACACAAAAATGGCATTCGTCAGTTGGAATTTCTCTGCAGACACAAGATGCCTTATTATTATTATTATTATTATTATTATTATTATTATTATTATTATTATTATTATTTTATTTTATTTTATTTTTTTCCTTTAAAGGGTTAACTCATCCAAAAAATTATTTTCATTAATTATTCACCCTCATGTCATTCCAAACCCATAAGACCTTTGTTCATCTCCAGAACACAAATTAAGATATTTTTGATGAAATCCAAGAGCTTTCTGACTCTCAAAAGACAGCAACGTAACTACCATGTTCAAGGCCCAGGAAGGTAGTAAGGACATGTGGCATGACTGCTTCAATCTTAATTTTATGAAGCTACGAGAATAGTTTTTATGTGCAAAGAGAACAAAAATAATGACTTTATTCAACAGTTTCTTCTCTTCTATGTCAGTCTTCGATGCATATTCATGACAATACCATGATGCATGCAAGTGAATTCCTCACTCTGATTTTTTCTTTTTTAGCAGGACTTTTAATTTGCAAAATAAAGGCAAAATTATACAGAAACACATTTGCATATTGTTATAAATACAGTCTCATTGTTAAGCAATGTTTCTGGCATAGGTATACTTTTTTTTTTTCTATAAAATATAAATCATTTTGTTGGTGTCCCCTGAGTTCATGTCAGCCACCATCATCCAAAAAAAATCACTTCTTGGAAGTAACATGATTTCTCAACCAGGATTCCAACACTTAAAACACAAGCATGTTTCTCTCACTCCTCTATTATGCTCTATTTTTGATGATTTATGAGGCTTGTCTGAGGGGGGACATCATGCAATATCGATACTGTTACCATTTTTAAAATGTAAATTTAAACAATTGTTTATTACATTTAATATAATCAATATCTACAAGTAACATCCTTTCAAAGTGTACAACATATGCTTTTGTGAACTTGACTATTAGCTTGAAATTAGCAAATTAGTTTGAAATCCTCAAACCTGTTACTGTTGACCCTGTTACTTTACAGAGTAACAGGTTTTGACATTTGGGTAACAGGGATGACATAGATTAGGTGTCACCCTATTTTTTTAAAGACTGTCTGTGTAAAATGCAAACATGTCATGTCAAACATGCAAAAGGGTCTTTACAGTATTATGTAAACAGATATGTGAAGGGCGCTGAAGAATGTGTGTCTTGTAATCCCTGTTACTCAGGTCAGTCCTGTGACTATGACGTCAATCCTGTTGCTGTCATTAATTTCATAAAAATTGTAAAAAAAAATTATATTTGATAATTAAAAAAAATACACATTTGTGTATTTCTTCTACTTTCTTGCAATACACCATTGAAATCAATGGAATGTAAGGCTCAAAACCAGAATCCAACCAAAGGGAACCCTTGAACCCAACCCAACCAAAGGGAGCCCTATATATATATATATATAAATCCAAAATTTTAAACAATCCCAGAGAAACGAGGCGACTAAAATGCTGCTCATATATTTGAAAAATATCACATAGTTAACTAGTAATAACTTGTAATGCTTGTGTCTCTAACATGGTTGACAAAAATACCAAAACATGAGGTAGAAAAATAGTCGTAAAATAATAATTTACATAGCCTGAGATAGCACAATACAATTTCTTGTAATTTTAAGATGTCTTCATTTCATGAATATTAAAAAAAAGATTGAACTTTATTATTATTATTGTTATTATTATTATTATTATTTCCAAGTGTAAAAGGCACCAGTTTCATGGAATGACCCTGTTATATTTGTTTTCTTTGTGCACAAAAAGTATCATTGTAGCTTCATAACATTAAGGTTGAATCACTGATGTCACATGGACTATTTTAATGATGTCCTTAATACATTTCTTGACCTTGAATGTGGTAGTTGTTTTGCTGTATATGAAGGGTTAGAAAGCTCTCGGATTTCAAAAAAAAAAAAAAAAAAAAAATCTTAATTTGTGCTCTGAAGATGAATGAAGGTCTTATGGGTTATGGGACAGAATTTGCATTTTTTTGGGGGGTGAACTAACCCTTTATAGACTCAAATAGCAAAATACACAATTTTTGTGTAGTTATTCTTGTTCTATATCACCTGATAAAGTGCTTCATTTATCCAGTGACTTTGTGGCAATGGAACTGGTATGCAGATATGATGAAAGGTGTTCATTCAACATTCTCTCTTAAATCGGAGAAAGTCAAGCTCCAAGATACAGTTAACTCCAGAACTCAAATAGAGGATAGATCTTGCACAGCTAGTAAATTTATACATGATAAGACCTGTACCATTGCTTGGGGATATGGACAACCACATGGCCCCTTGGGTTCCCTTTGGTTGGGTTCTGGTTTTGAGCCTTACATTCCATAACCCAGCTAATGGATGCTTGGGTTTATGAACCAGGAACACCGCAAATCCATAGATTTCAATGGTGTATTGCAAGAATGTAGAAGAAAAACACTTTTTTAAACTTTTAATTTAAAAACAGTCTAATATACAGTACTGTGCACAAATCCATTAGTATAATTAATCATAGTATTATTAATAATAATCAAGTGATATATATATATATATATATATATATATATATATATATATATATATATATTATGCAGAAGGAGTCTGACAACAGCCAGTAAGCTCCACACAGAAATCTGATCTCACCATCATCCAGTCCGTCTGGAATTACATGAAGGATAAGAGAAGAATGAATGAATCAATCAATCAATCAATCAATCAATAAGATACTAGAGCAAATCTTCCTATAAAGCCACAGTACTGTGAATAGTTTTAGTCACTTGTGTAAAAACGTTGTGCTGTGAGGATGCTTTCAATAATAATGTCTTGAATAGATTTTATTTATCAATTAACTTGGTGTAATCAATTATCATATAAGCACACTGGCTGTTGTCAGACTCCTTGTACACATACAATCTCATTGGATTATTACAATTAGTGGCAAAAGGAATGAAAAATACTAATGGCCTAAGACTTTTTCACAGTACTGTAGATGTGACCAATGAGAATTTCAGATGATCCAGTTGTGCTTTCAGAAATCAAATCTTCTGTATTCCATCTTGATTTCAAACTGATATGGCTCTTTCTCCACTTTCAAAATGAATTTTATGCCTTTATCAGTCAAATGCTCTGTCCAAATGCTCTGTCTTTTTTCTAGTGTTTAATGCATGCCACATTGTCCTGTGTAACTTAATATTTTACTTCTCTTTATTTCATTTCCTTGGTCAGTATTGAAGATTCCTGTTGGACATAAACTTGATGGCTTATGTGTTCCGTGGACACGATTACAACTGTCAGTCACAAAACCACCAGCTTCCACTACACATTGACAGGTTTTTCCTATGTCCACCTCCTCCCAAACCCACGCCAAACCAACCTATTAAACATTTTCTCATTAACACACATCAAGGGTGAACAGCATTCATCTCCACCAAGTCTAATGGGAGTAGGCTTGAGACAATCAAGTCAATGAGTCTTTTCAGTACAGGAGTGCTGAGATTGTCTCCGGGTGGACACTTCTGCCAGAGAGAGCACTTTTGCCCCGCAGAATCATTCCTCAGCCCAGGTTTTCACTCTTTTATATGAATACTGTTAATGAATATGTATATGATATTTCCACCTTTATTTTTAATGTTAGAGTGGGCATGGACATTTGTAACTTGAATGTGCAAGACTTTATTTTTAGCTATACAAAAACAACTTATGTTGCTTGATATTGCAAAGTGGTATTTCACATCACATTATTCACATTATAAGTATTTATGTAATTGTAAACACATTGGTTTGTAGTAGGAATAGTTTTACTGTTTACCAGACTTACTCTTATTCTTTTACGTTTTAAGTGGCATAAGTGGAGTATTTCTAGCTTTTCACCAGTATGGGGGTGCCTATATTTCAATACTATTTTTTAAAACTGTTTTGGATATAAATAGATATAAGTCATAATTTCCTGCAGTACAGAGTCTTTCACAAGCAGCACACATAATAAAGAGCTGCTTTATCGTTTGACAAAAGATAGAAGACATTTGCAAGTTTTGCTTTGGACAATGTATTGTAGGTGAATATCCACCTCACCAGTGCTCTTTTTGTTTTCTATGTTACAAAATATTCCATTACTATTTTGGTGTGAGAAACCACTGTAAACGATCCAGTGCATCAGTAAACAGATTCACAACTTTTCGCACACCTGTTTTACATGCATCTGGTATCAGTAGATTTTTTTTTATATATGTATGTATGTATGTATTCATTTATTTGTTTAATAGTACTATTAATATTTTGTAATAATTTAATTACGCGTTTATTTTCTCAAATCTACTGAGCTGGTTCACTGTCTACTATCTGCATAGATAGCTGCATACTTATATCCTAATATCAAAATTTAAACTCATAAATGACTGATTCTCAATGCTCTACATAGAGCATAATCTCCATTAATGCTCACACTTTTTACTGCAAGAATATATGAACATAAACCTGCTGTGAATTTAAAATTCAAATATGCATGCAGAGGCTTCTGTTTAAAAACACAGTTGTGGAAAACAGACAAATCTGTTATAACCGTGTCCTTTATAATGTCCTTTAAATGAGAGCAGTGCTGAAGGAACATATAAAATAAATACACAGTTAAATTATTGTAAACAGAGCCCATGTCTGAATTTATATGAGCTGTCTGAGAAAAGGAAAAAGAGGACGCCACAGCAGGTAGACTTTGTGGTTTAGAGATGGCAAAGTGTGTATGTCTGATTCCAACATTGCTTAGAGTGACACCAGCAGCTAACAGCTTTTTCAGATGGTAGCGGTCATGGAACATTGAAATCTGGCCATTGCCCTGTCAAACAGTACCAGACGCTAAAACTGCCAACCTGAGACCAAATTCAGAAGACTGACTTCAAATACTGTGAAAAAAAGGCCTCTTGATATAAGACATAAAATCCTGCAATGTAATGTCTCAAAATGTTAAATAATAATAATAATAATAATAATAATAAAAATAACAGTCATGCAAATGCCTTGTGGAATCTTAAACTGAAAGAAATATCTAGTAAATGCTTTACTGGGTTTTAATATGTAGTAGGTGCATCGCTTTAGTAGCATTTGTAGAAGAAGTGGTCATTCAAGAGAATGCCTTTGTTCTCAAATTGTGTTATATGCCAGAATTATTGAACTTTGCGTGTCTCCTTAGTAGTGTGTGGTGTCAAGTGCACATTGTGCATGCTATATTTTTATGGGTGAAATGTAAGGTTTCAAGTGAATGCTGACTAAATTTTGGTCACATCCCATTCTCTTATTATTATTATTATTATTATTATTATTACTAAATATATACGGGTTAACAAAATGATCAGTTTTATAAATGCATACAATATAGTCTACAGAGGAAAAAAAAAGAGAGATAGAAGGGGTGACAATTTAACAGAAGGTACATATTTCGTTCAATTAGGCTGTTTTCAAGTGGCAGAGGAGCATCCATTTCCCTTCATCTCAGTCATATGTCTGGAGGCCAGAGATCGCAGCCCAATTAAGGCCAGCCGTTTAATCAATATGCTGCTTATTCGTAGAGCAGAGGGTAAAGAATTACTCTCATGAGAGCTGCAACTTAAACTACTCTGCTGTCAAAGAGGTGGAAAGAAGCAGACCCAGAGCTATTCATTGAGATTCATTCAAGCTTTGTAGCCACCTAGGATAACACCAGCTATCACCTTTTACCTTCTGAGCTGCATTAAATGGTATCTTGACAAATGGCTTCTTGTTCATGGAAAGGGACCGTTATGTAAGGCCACGCAGCATCTGGTTTTCCAATACACTCCGTCTGGAGAGTAAAGAGCACAAATGTTTGAACATTATTTGAGGGAAAAGTCCAATGTCTGTTATTACATATCTTAATCAAGGAAACTTTGTTTTTGCACAACAGTGTGACAGTATAGGTTGTATTTGACTTTTCACAAGTCCAAGGCCGGTCAACTCATTAGGAGACATAAGCAACCACCAACCCATTCCCCTGGTGGGCACAAATTTACCAAACAAATTTTGTGTAGTCCTAGCAGTCCGATAACATATTGGCAGTCACTCCAGAGCCAGCCAAGAGCATTGATACACTGCGGGGCAGGGATTTTGTGGTTCATGAGTGGCACTGCTGACTTTCAGCAAAAAAAATGTAATTTTTGCAAGTTAGCTACAGTGATCAGATTTCTAGTATATAATGTTGCTTATACGTAGAGCTTAGCCTACGAATTCCAATAGTTGCTTCAGGACAACACTGCTCATAACTGCTGGTCGAAGATCAGATTCTACAAATAAGGGGGAAATATGGATTCTAGATTTAAATTTTTACTTTAAAATAATAATAATAAAAAAAACAGCTCCATTTAAGTAAAATGTCAGTTTAAAAATGAAATCCATATCCACATTTCAACATGTGATCACTTTCAATCAAAACAAAACTAGTCTGAACTGAAAACTCTCAGGTTCAAGTGTTTCAAATGTTTTGAAATGTTATTTTATAACTATTTTATTTAAATAGACTGCAATGCTGATGGAAGAACATGCATGTTTCCTCTTTTGTCATTAAAATAATTTTCAGTATGACTTGTGTGCCATGTGATCATCTATCTGTATAACAATAATAATTATAGTGTGTGTGTGTGTGTGTGTGTGTGTGTGTGTGTGTGTGTGTGTACTTGTTTATGCTACATTGTGGGTACCGAATGTCCCCACAAGGATAGTAAAATCTGATTTTTTTTATTTTTTTTTTATTTTTGGTCTGAGGTCCCCATGAGGAAAAAAAAAAAAAAAAAGGTTAAAAATAATAAGTAATGTTTATCTGAAAATGTAACAATGCAAACAGGTTTTCTTTAAGGGGTAGGTTTAGGGTTATGGTTGGGTTAGGGGATAGAAAATATTGTTTGGTCAGTACAAAAGTAATATAAGTCTATGGAAAGTCCCCACAATTCACAAAGTGTGTGTGTGTGTGTGTGTGTGTGTGTGTTTGGGAAGCAACAATTTCCAGTGGGATTTCCACCCAGTCTTCGCTCAGCATTGCTACCTGAGTGAGACAACCTCCCTCTACCCTCTTTCAAGAGTATCAGGACACTAAAGATTACTAGGGCAGTTGCCCCCTGGAAAATGCCCCTTGGCTGTTTCCTGCAGTGAGCTGCCCTCACGGAACTGTCTGTCTAAACCTGCCACATTAAGTGTTTCAGGCAGCAGCAGTTTCCAGCTGGACCTTGTCCAATCTCTGCTAAGTAATAATGCCGAGTGTGGCACCTGCATCCCTCTTTGGAGGGTAAGGGGACACATAAGTTTGTTAGGGCAGTAGGCTCCCTGTAAACATGGGCATTCCCTCTCAACAAGGCCCTAATCAAATGTGTCCAGTTGTTCCCTGTCATTGAGCTGTTTCAGGGCACTGAACAAATTGATTTGAATTCTTCCAATCCGAATGAGGTTCCAATGCTGTCCGCATCTGGCTCGGAGGAGTTAGATCACGCCACACATATGATGATAATGATCTATTGTTTCTCGAAACTATAGTTCCAATGAACATTCACAAACAGCACTGCATCAAACAGTTGTATAGTTGGAACTACAAATCTCCAACTGTTAGTATGTTCTTGTTAATATGGCACATAGATAATGTTCTTGAGCAAAGACGTAATCACATTTAATTTAAATAATAACAACTGAGCATGTCAAAATTGACAGTGGCAAGGAATCATCATTTATGCTTTAAAGTTCCATTGAGTTACATTAAATGAACAAAAACAGCCAAGGCCTTATCCAAATATCTTCTTTTCTGCAGAAGAAAGCAAGTCATATGAGTTTGGAACAACATGGGGCTGAGTAAATGATGACAGAATTTTCATTTTTGAATGGCTGTTTCTTTAATGTATATTTTAATAGTAGTAATACACTAGCTGTGCATTTATTTATTTTATTTCTTGAAGTGAGATGGAGGGTTACCCAGAGTGCCAAATGGGGCTGGACCAGCAGTAATGCTAAACTGTGTAAACAAGCTAAGACTCTGCTCTGCCCTCTCTTTTCTAGTCCACCAAAAACATGTAGCACAAGTGTAGTCATATTACGGCACATGTAAGCCAAAGGCGTCTCCTGAAAAAATAACATGTCAGGGGCATATCCTTACCCTCTAACCAAACAAACCCTTCAAGCGTTTTCATATGTGCCGAGACAAATTAACACACTGAATAATTTAACACACTGATTGTGAACACATCCAAGCTTTCCACCAGCCCACCAACTGGGATATGTGAAGTAAGGGAAGACAAATATTTAGGTATCAGAGTCTTGGAAATAATGACAAATGTCTTGGCCATAGATGGCTAAATGAGGTGAACGTTATGGTAATTAGGGGACTTTTTCACAATTTCATCAGCCTTGGTACTAAAAAAGTTGTTTCTGAATATTTCCAATTATCTTATAATACTTAACAGGTGTTATTTATATCAAACACTGACATTATGTATTTGAATACAAGCTACATTAAGCCACATCAACACAGGGATATAGTTCCTTTATCCATTCTAGATTTGTAGTAGTTTTACAAGATTGGGCCGACTCTAAATTCATAGTGGCTCTCTCACTGAAATTTACTTTTGTCTGTTATCTTTTTTTTTTCAAGTGACTCCCTGTGCTGTACATTCTTCCCTGCTGCTGCATGCCCTATCCCACTTCAACTGCAGTCTTTCTACATATGAGTGTCAAAAAAATGCTATCATATGTAAAAACAGTCATTTAAGACCTATAAAATACAATGAAAATCAATGTAGGGCCCATAACAGTTAGATAATACAGGAGATAATACATATCTTGCATCAACACAGGTAATTTTTTTGGGAGTCAGGTGAGGTAGAAATAGTCCTTCCCTGCACACTTTCACTTTTTAGGCGGCACAGATGACAAACAGCAAGCTTTACTAGCATGTTTAGAAATAAAATATGCATTATATTTAGTTTGCAGAGAAATATATCCATGTGCAAGTGTAACGAGGCCACTGAAGGCGAGCGTAGTGATGAACCCAAGTGCAGTTTATTTACAACGTGAAATCCAAAGTACAAACATAATCCAAACGAAGACTTGACTTGAAACAGACTTGACTTAACATGAAACAGGCTTGACATGAAACAGACTTGGAATGGAATGAAACAGGCATGGCATGAACAAACTGGACTCACCGACAGCGGTTACAACATTAATACACGACAAAGCAACAGGGAAAATAACATGGTAACTTATAGAAAACTATGAGGGTCACATGACATGGACAACCAATGAAGACTTGACACAATGAACAAGAGAACCAATCAGAACAAGACACATTGTACAAGGGAACCAATAACAAGGAGACATGAGGGCAAGGGAAGTAAGACACAAACAGGAACTGAGACTAAACTTCAAAATAAAAGACATGAAAACAAGAACATGAAACAAAACCAAAAACAGACTTTACATATTCCCCCCTCAAAAAAGGCGGCTCCAGAAGCCTGAAACAAAAACCAAAACAGACCCCAAAATGTCCAGGAGGGAGGTGGAGCAGAGGCAGAATGGGGGGAGGGATGGAGGGCCAGGCCCGTGAAGGGGAACAGGACTAGGAGCATGGAGCAATGGCAGAGCAGGCAGAGCAGGGAGCCATGGCGGAGCAGGAAGGGCAGGGAGCCATGGCGGAGCAGGAAGGGCAGGGAGCCATGGCGGAGCAGGCAGGGCAGGGAGCCATGGCGGAGCAGGCAGAGCAGGGGGCCATGGCGGAGCAGGGGCCTCGGTGACCGTGGCAGTACAGACCGTGAGTTCAGGAACGGCCTCCGTGGCCGTGACAGGACAGACCGTGAGTTCAGGGACGGCCTCAGTGGCCGTGACAGGGCAGACCGTGAGTTCAGGAACGGCCTCCGTGGCCGTGACAGGACAGACCGTGAGTTCAGGAACGGCCTCCGTGGCCGTGACAGGACAGACTGTGAGTTCATGGACAGCCTCTGTGGCTGTGACAGGACAGACCGTGAGTTCATGGACAGCCTCTGTGGCTGTGACAGGACAGACCGTGAGTTCATGGACAGCCTCTGTGGCCGTGACAAGACAGACCATGAGTTCATAAGTGGGCGCCACCACCTCGGGAGGTTCTGCAGCGGAAGCCGCCACCTCTGGTGGTTCTGCAGTGGACGCCGCCTCCTCTGGAGGTTCTGCAGCGGAAGCCGCCACCTCTGGAGGCACAGGAGCAGATTCATGGACAGACGAGGCCTCTGGAGCAGACTCGTGGACAGAAGAGGCCTCTGGAGCAGACTCGTGGACAGGAGAGGCCTCAGGAGAGCAGTGTGCAGCCCACACACTCAAAATGGCGACCGCCATTACAGGAAGCACTGAGGTCAGGGGAACAGTCTCTGTGATAGCCAGTGCTGAGGCCCTGGGGATGCCAGCTGCTCGCACCGACATCAGTGGTGGGTCCATCACACTGGCAATCAGTCCTGGCCCAAGCTCCGCATCCACAGGAGCTTGGGTACTATAGCCCCCCCAAAAAAAATCCTTTGGGGAAATTTTGGTGAAAGCCGTGGCATGACGAGGCTCTGACGTGGCGGCCATCTTGGCCGGGGACTCAGGCGTGGCGGCCATCTTGGCCGGGGACTCAGGCGTGGCGTGAGCGGGCTCTGGCTTGACAGGCGTGGCGTGAGCGGGCTCTGGCTTGACAGGCGTGGCGTGAGCGGGCTCTGGCTTGGCAGGCGTGACGTGAGCGGACTCTGGCTTGGCAGGCGTGACGTGAGCGGACTCTGGAATGGTGGGCATGTGATGATGAGATGGTGGAAGCTCAGCTGAGACCTGATGAGACTCTAGAACGGCGGCCATCTTCTGAAGAGATTCTTGAGTGGCGGCCATCTTGCGACGTAGCTCTTCAATGGCAGCCATGTTATTAAGAATCTCCTGAGTAACCAGCATGACGTGAGCAGGCCCTGGGGTAGCAGACATGACGTTATCAGACTCTGGATTGGTAGACAGGTAATCAGACTGTGACTTGTTAAACATGACAGGAGTAAATGTTGACTTAACTGGCATGACGGTTGTGTCTGGAGTAGCATACATGACGTTAGCGAGCTGTGGCCAAGCAGGCACAGATGGAGCAGGTTTCGTGTAGCAGGCGTGATGTTGGCAGGTTCTGGGTTAGCAGGCATGGCTAGGCAGGCTTTGGTGTCATGACGTATAGTTTGGGATAGCAGGCACAGAACATTTGCGGGGCTCCTCATCCGCAATTCCCACAGTAAGAGGTGACCCAGCCAACAACAGAACAAAGTCAATGTATCGTTCCAGTGACCAACAAATAGTTCCCCCTGGTAGACTTGAACGTAGGGGTTCGTCGACACCGGAACAAAAAATGTCTTTAAGCATCACGTCATTAAAATCCACATAGTGAGAAGTCTGTGCACCGACACTACACTCCTTCTATAGCCCGGCCGCCCTGACGCAGGCAGAGGAGACGTGTAACTGCTGGGTTCATTTTGGGGTCGTGTATTCTGTAACGAGGCCACTGAAGGCGAGCGTAGTGATGAACCCAAGTGCAGTTTATTTACAACATGAAATCCAAAGTACAAACATAATCCAAACGAAGACTTGACTTGAAACAGACTTGACTTAACATGAAACAGGCTTGACATGAAAACAGGTATGCAGCATGGCACGACTAGACGTGGGCATGAAACGACTAGACTCTACCAACAGCAGGTTACAACGTTAATACACCTACGGGCAAATAAGGCAATAACATGGCAACTTAAAGAAAACTATGAGGGTCACATGACATGAAACAACCAATGGGAAACAGGACACATGACTATGACAACCAATCAGAACATGACACATTGAACAAGGGAACCAATAGCAAAGAGACATGAGGGCAAGGGAAGCATGACACAAACAGGAACCATAACAGAACTTCAAAATAAAAGACATGATACAAGAACCTGAAACAAAACCCAAAACAGACCTTACAGCAAGCCAATTTGTGCAGAGCACTTTACAGTAATTAAGTTTCAGGTAACACTTTACAATAATGTTCAGTTTGTTATATTAGTTAACTAAATCATGTAACATGAACAACAATGTAAAAATACTTATAAAGAATTTATTCATATTAGTCTAGTTAATGCTAATTTCAGCATTTATTAATACATTATTAAGATCAAAGGTTGTTTCTGTTAATATTATTTAACGTACCTGAGCTAACATGAACTAACAATGAACGGAATAACTTTTGTTATGTCCCAGTCATGAAATGACAGATTTCGGTGAATCATAACTTTGTATGTTAGGAATTAATTAGCAAAACCCACCTTCCCCCTAGGCAAAGTTTTGTTCTCCTCAAAGTATTTCCAAACCAAAGATTGTTCATCCCTCCTAATCCTGCCTCCATCCTTTGGCCTAATTCCTCTGCTACCTGATCGCTGTATTCCAGCAATGGATACTTTACAGATTCATTCAAAGCAGTTCTTTATCAAAGCATGCTAATCAGGAGCACAACTGGGTCCGGCAAACATCTGTGGATAGATTTTTCCTGTCTAATGCTCCGCTCAATCAAACATTAAGTGAAAGACCGAAAGGATCAAAAGAAAGGGGGGTGGGGAGTGATACACGTCTCTGGAGGATAAAGAGAAAAGAGACACATCCAGCCTTGAGAAGAAGATCTGCATATATAGACAAAGGCAGCAAAGTTCATATTGCTCTTGATATGTCATTCACTCTAACTAGGAATACACAACAAAGATGATTCTGCAACAAAGCATAGAGGAAAATAGGCTATGATTGTTTAGAGGTTGCTCTTTCATTGCTCAGAAGATTTCTGAGATCTCTGTTGTGTTTCATTTAAATATTCATATTGTCTCAGATGTTTATATTCTAAAATTCTTTGAGATAAATACAAATAGAACAATAACTGATTTATCTATAAAATGAATGAAGGGAATTCAGATCATTTTGAGAAATGTAAGAGTTCATATTGAGATCTGTTGATTCCTAGATCTGGTTGTCTCGGCAAATGTGAGCAGTTTGAGACACTCCTAAGATCTCTTATTAATCAAAATAGATGTTAAATGTGATTTTTCTATGGTGTTAATTGCCAAAGGCTTTTTTTTTCTTTTATATGTTCAAGATGAGATGAGTTGAATCATTTCACTAATTCAACTTTAACAATGTAACATAAAACCCTGTTCTAAATCAATTACCTTGTTAATGAAGTATAGTTTTCCAAGTTGCTCACATAATGCAAGACAACTTTCTTCCATTAAATATGGAAAAACATAACTATGAATTGCTCATCCCATTACTGAACACTGGAGTGGAATAACATGGTAACAGTCTGAATAGAGGATATGGCCTTCAGCTCACTTCTGGCGTGCGTGTGTGGTCTCCAGACCAAAGTCTTCCTTCTAGCCCTCCAAAGCCCCTCTGTAGACTGGAGAGGGTGTTTCAGAGGGCAAAGCAAAGTGGAGCCTGTTTTTTTCAAACTCACTGTAGACACAAAATACAATCCAAACAAAACATGACGCAGGGATTAAAGCCACAGTGTTGGTCGAACTACACATCCGTAGTGCTGCTGAACAGCCCAGACTAAAAATATGTTTGTTTTCACAATTAATAGGTCACCAAATCACCAAAGCAGAACACATCTAAAAGAGTATTTGGTGGGTCTATATGATAATGGATGAGTAGGTAATTGATTAAATTAAATCAAATTAAATACAAATTAAATACAATTAAATAAATAAACATTTCTGTCATTATTTTACATATCTGTCAAGCTCTCAAAATTTTAACATGTTATTTGCTGTAGTTCTCATGCCAAACATGGCACCCAGGCCACAGGTTATACGTCCATGATATCATACAACATTGGTGCCCTATTTCATTTGAAAGATTCAGTGAAGGAAAAGACTTCCAACAGACAATGGCTTAAATTTCAGTCTCTTCTTTACATAAACATATTTTGTCAGAAGTGACTATGGAGCTATGGTGCTTTTTGGAGCTTCACAGACATGATGGCCGTAAACTGTTATGGAGAAGTAAAAAAAAAAAGTGAAGATCCTTAAAAATTATCCTTTTATATTCCACAAAAACAGCGTAGAGGTTTGAAGTGGAATGGGGGTGATTGGGTAATGTCAGGATTTTCATTTTTTTTTTTGCATTATTGCTTTAAGAGACAGACAAACTGACAGACAAAATTACTCTGTTGTAATTTAATTTCACTAAACACCTTGATCTAAGCATCACGTCTAATGAAACCACAGCACATCTGCTTTTTCAGTATTTAGGCTGCTGGCGTGTAGTGTTAAGCTCTTTAGCGGTAGGGGTTAATGGAGGGGGGTGAAGACTGGTTGTCTCTAGTTCATGGAGGGCCGCTCACAGGCTGAAAGGGGGCATTGTGCTGTTAAGGGGAGGGAAGAGGAGAGGGGCCAGTGGGTAAAGCTTAAACACTCGTCTGCTCCATTCTAAATGGGCTGTGGTTGGGGCCTGGCGCTGTGGTCTGGCCTGGCCCCCTTACAGTCGCCATAGAGACAATACCTGAGTTGCCTTGCTGAGAGAGAAGAAAGCAGAAAGAAATAAGCTGTTTGTTCAAACACTCTTTTCTCTTCAACTCTTCACAGACTGTTAATTCTGCACTTAGCTTGTCCAGGCACAGACATAGAATATAGATCTTCATGAGAGTGAGTTCATTCATTGCTCCACTTGGCAGGAAAACAAAAAATGTGACTGGGAATGGATGTGCACGACTAGCGAATCCGTATTCAAAAAGGCACGGAAAACGAATAATGCATTCTACGGAGCCACAAAAGGGACATGGTTAGCCGCTTACTAGCAGTAGCCTAGTACATAAAATTTCACTTACCACATAAACAGAGAGAAGTAAGGAGAGATGCCCGATAGGATGATGTCGAATGATTTGCAGATCCTGAGCACCACTGACAAACATCTAATCTTGTGAAATGTGTGGTAAGTAGTGCCACTCCTTAGTAGATTAGGTCGCGTGTGATCGTGAATCTCAAAAATTAAAGTAAAAAGCAAACGCGCATTCTTAAGTGATTTTAATGTCCCACATATTAATAATGGCTCCGTGAAGCACTGAAATATATTTTTCTCATATATCTCGTATATATCGTATTTATTCCCTTTACGGTTGCCATAGCACACATCATTACCTTTCTGAATACCATATTCGGATTCAGGCACATCCCTAGAAATTAGCAGTGTTATTAGCAGTACATAGGCCTACATACACAATCATCCACAAAAATTCAGTCACTGCCCTTCATTTAAAGTTTCTCCTAAATAGCAAATAGAAACCTTCTGTGTGGGTTTGCTTAGAGCTAATTTTAGAAGAGCTCTCAACAAGGTCTTAGACTTTGCTCCGATTTACCAAGACACCATATTTCAGTGAAGTCTCAGAAGATCTCATTGAGAACGCAATATGGATTTCTCTCGAGATCAAATTATCTGAGCTCTGAATGTCAACACTTGTATGGTTTAGTCCACTATGTCTTACAGCTTTCTTCACAGCTGAACTGCATGTGTAATGAAGAATATTGACAGACTATGTGGTATTAAATAATTCAAATAGTTTCTGAGGATTAAATATTGTGGCATGTCATATTAATAATAAAAAAAAGAAATAAATAATAAAAAAAAGAAAGTTACTTTTCTATCTTTTGCTTTATTTGCATATATTTGTGTCTTCAGAAAATCCCATAGGAGTTTGAGTGTTTCGGGCCCAGGTCCTCTGAGAGGGTTTTTATTTAGGAATTCCATTCTGGTTCGTCTTTCCCAGGTTGATGTGTCAGTTTGGTGTATTATGATAAATTCAGCGCAGGTGTCACCTCCGCTGAGGCAGGTGAGAATTGATGTGCTGCAGACAAAGGCCATCCATCAGCTCTGTGTATCGGGATTTGAAGAATCTGTTCCCAATCACGCCCTGCTGTTAGGCAGTGTGGTAACGACCCCTTTCTGTGCGACACCACAGGAAATCAATGCCAGGTATTCAAGGTCAATGTCCTGTTGGAAAGCTACTTAAGACCTGATGGATGGATTTCACTCCAACGGAAGTTGGTAGTGGAAACATGACAGGAGAGAGCACAATGACCCATAACGCAATGATACACTAAAATATTGAATTGTACATTTGTACCCTTACAACATCTCTACATTTAATCAAAGCCATTGTCAAAGGGGGGAGGGGTAACCAGGAAATCTGTTCCAGAAATGGGGACGCAGGTTGTCTTGGGCCCTGTGATGAGGTGGCCCACTTAACAGATGTTTGTATGGGTAGAGCCTGTCCATAAATATTTTGCACGGAGTGCCATGCTTAGGTGACTGCCACTAATATTTGATGAAGCCTCCCCTGGAGATGCGAGGAAAAGGTTCTGCAATTCTGTCAAGTGAGTGCACTGTTGAGAGATCTTCAACATCTCTTCTAGAATATGTCAAGATTCTTAATAGTCTTTCCTGCAACCATGCTTTTTTAATTTATTTTTTCCTATTAATACTATCTGAACACAGTGTCCACCTAGGTCCACACTCATATGCGTCAGTGGTATCAAGCACCAGCACCCAGACAAAGTGAAAATTTTTAGGCTTCAATAACTCAATGATATGCATTGTACTGATGAACAAAACAATATTTCAGCTGTTTGTGCTATTGCTTTTTCAATTAGTTTCCTGATCTGAGTGATAACCATTTGCCTTTTTTCAGCTGAAAACTCTTTTCTTTTAGCTGTAATGATGAATGACAAAGGGATTTTACGTGGGTGCAAACACTTCTGTGAAACAGGAAATGGTGAAGTGCTGAGCTGCACTGTCCTCAAAACTGAAACCAAGACTGAAAAGGCTTTATTTGGTTGTATTTCATTTTTTCGTTTTTAAGTTCAGAATGCTAAATTGTTGTGCTTGGAGGAGAAAAAAAAAATGTCCATGGCCAAATTATTAAGTAAATTATTAAGTAAATTTGGTATTATTTGCCCATATTATACCCACACCACAGTTACTGTAGTATCTTGTAGAGTCTGGGATAACATATTGCAAGTAAAATACCATAGAAACTGATTAAGCATTTTGGTGACCAACAAAAATGTGTTTTTAAATATGATTAAACTCTACCAAGCTTTCAAGGGAATACTACTTTTAAATTGGCATTGGTGGTACGTTTATAGATAAGTAACTATTTCCTTTTTCATTTATTTACTAACAAAATTAAATTTCAAAATGCATCTCTTCTCTACAATATAGTCACATAGGCCTACAGCGGGCATAATAATTTGAGCAGTGCCTGATGTGATATACCATCTCGGTTATGTATGTAACTCTGGTTCCCTGATTTGGGAATGAAACACTGCGTCAGTAGCTGACAATATGAGTACACAAGCCTAGTATGACAACTGTCTTAAGCCTGTATAGGCCAATTCACTGCATCACCAGTGCCTGCAAATGACGTATGCAATGAGGCCCAGCCTGCTGCCACACAAATATCCTCCAGAGATTCACCCTTATATAGCACCTTGGGAAGAAGAAATACTTCTAATAGTAAGCTTGTATGTCAAGAAGCGAAGTTAACCCATACACTTCATAAGCAAGAGAAATCACACTTCAAATCCTGCAACATCCTTTGTTTCGTAGCAGCAACACACCTACATAAACAAACATAACTTCAAAATTAGCATTTTCAGTATGGGTGCATGCAATTTACATTGTAGAGCAAACCATCCAGGTATCATCAATTTATATTTACCACAGAGCTTGTTTTATTCATAAATTGAAGAAAAACTCATAGTGAATAAATATTCCGGTTTTTGATGCCATGACTGCATCACTCTCTGTATGGTGCATGTAGTATGTCTTAGAATGTATTTATACTACACAGCTGCATACTTAAAGAACATGCTTCATCAACGGTCAGTAAGTTCTACATCCAATCCAGCACCTTAGACACAGAGATAGAAAGAAACATTACACTGTTTTGGTAAAATATTGATATTGTTACACTATTGTAATACTTGTTATGAAATATACATTTTATATTGCTGTAAAATTCTGTACAGGCATCTGCATGGGGACACAACTTTAGAACAGGTTAATTTTAAAGAACTTTATCGAACAAACCAATTGAAAAAATGGACTCCCAGCTCTTTATTTAACAGAAAGAGATTTTTGACAAGCGTGTTTGATTATTGCCTTTTTACAAAAAATAATTATAAATCTTTTTGTCAAAAACCTGTTTTTGTTTTGTTTTGTTTTGTTGTTTTTTTTTTTTTTTGGAAAAAAGTAGTTTGTTGTTGGAAAAGCTTAAATCTTAGTAAGTTTTTTACTCCCAAATACTTATACTTAGATGACAAAATTGAGCAGATCCCATTACACAAATACATCATACAAACCCGTTTCATTATATGCTGCAAACTGTTTCAAAACAGAGTGATCATTCAGTGTAAGTAAATAAGTTTACAGTATCACTCAGAAATGCATTATATAACAGATTTTTCCCAACAGTATAACGTAACTTCAAAAACGCTTTTGTATTGTATTAGAGTCCAGACTAGAGTGCTCAAATGGTTTCTGTTTGAAAGAGGGAAATTACAAATATTTTATTTTATACCGTACATTACGGTTAATTCTTTTGCTACATGAACAGAAACTTAAAAATTTATTGCAAGAGATAAGAGGATAAAGAGTGCCTTGTCTGAATTCCTCAATGTGTTTATCCTTGAAATAAGACACAGAAATAAATCCATCTGGGTTATTGACGAAGATTCCTTGGAGACAGTTAAAAAATAATAATGCTTTAATTAAGGAGGTATTACGGAATGCTCAGCCTTAGCTGAACATAATTTAAAATGGCCCAATCCCTGATAGGTACATAATTACCCATTCCTGTGTGGACAAACCACAAATCACACAAGAAGAATGTACCAGACACCACTGTTTTTTAGTTTTCTACATGCTGGATTGTTTAGAAAGTCATAATCCATTAGAGAAGATGTTTAACGCTATGTTAAAGCAGCACTGAATTCAACTGCATTGCTGTACCTTTAATATTCCGCCACAGGAACTCACAAGAGATCAACGGCCGACATCATACTCAACTCTCCTCTGTCCCAGGAAAACCAAAGCCCTCATAACTCTCCACTTCTCTCTGGTCTGCGGGAACATTGGTATGTGTGTTTATGTGAGTGTGTCTGCATGTATAAAGATACCATGAATAAGGGCGCTCATTTGGACGAATTAGTGGGCTAACCTCGGCCTTGGCAGCACTATCGAATGCAGCCACTGAGCCGACGAGGATCGCGTTTCTTTTTCCGACCTCCACTTCTGCAGCCAGCCTCAGGCTGCGTCACACTGGAGTCAGGTTTCCAGCTAGCGTCTTAATTACAGCCGCCTGCTCAAACAAGGTCAATGTGAACGCCTGCCAGGACTTATCTCTGGCTTCCTGTTCTCTTCATCTAAACTGAGCATCAACCCCCAAACAGTTTCATTTATGTGCTTGAAGGTTAAGTACACTGGTCTTTGACTTTAAATTAACTCAGCTACTGCTGAAGAGGTTTAGACACAAAAGGTTGTACTCTTGGGTAAATGATTCTGTCCAGAGCGAGTTTTCTAGTAGGGCTACAGAAAGAAATCAGGAAAAAATCAAAATGGCACTATAGCCCAGCGTGGTTATTAAATTGCAAAAAGCAGAATTTAATCAAACAACTATATAGTCTGCATGTGCTGCATGCTTCATAGTGCAGGGGTGGCACAATGGGCGGTGCTAGTGGTGGGATTCCACAGCTTAAGCCCTGAATGTTTTTTATTACTTTGTCAAGTTTTCAAGCCCCGTAATTTTTTCACTAATAAAATCATTCAGAGCTGCAATCTGCTCTATAAATCTGACGTAGTGTCGCACATAAAATCTGGCAGATATTGTAGTTTATTCTGCAACAAAGTAAAAGCTCATTTAAATTATTGCTGAGCCTTCTGTTCTGTAGAGAAAGTAAAGGAACCTATTTTTTTTACTTTTTTTTTCATCTGAGTTGTGCTCTCTCCAAATTTAAAATGCACCAAACATTACAGTGTGATAAATCAATAACAAAATGTAACAAAGAATTGCGCTTCAGGATTTTTGAAAACTTTAATATATGCACTTGACCACTTCTTCTCCATTCCCCTGCACTACTTTTCCATTTTTTTTACTTTATTAAAATGCACTAGATGGACATGTTTGACCATTGCACCCTTACAGCATCTCTCGCATGACAAGGTGTTCTAGAAAATGCAGCACTCTAGATAAAATGAGTTCAGCTTTAAAAAAAATAAATAAAAAAAACACACATTACATTTTACACATTCCACTCCCAGTGTCTTGCATTTTTTAAAGCAAAAACGTGTTATCACTTTAGTTTAGGGACCAATTCTCACTATGAACTAGTTGCTTATTAACGTGCATGTTACTAGCAATCTTTTCATTCATTCATTCATTCATTCATTCATTCATTCATTCATCTCTCTTTTTTCTCTCTCTATTTTGTTCCAGACCATTTTCTGTTTGTATGTCGCTTGGTGACATACAAGGTGTTCATTGTATATATATAAAATAGCTACATTTAAAAAAAAAAAAAAAAAAAAAGTAACACAAGCCTTAATTACATGTTTGTTTGTTTGTTTGTTTGTTTTTCATCAGTAATGTAAGTAACACAAGCCTTAATGACGTGTCTGTAGAACTGTTGTTTAAAAGCAATTTCACACTCACAATCATCCTGTAGTACTATGACCTTTATGTCACTTGGCTATGCTTATAGCCAAATGACAGCCCTGCTGACATTCAGAACAACAACAACACTCTTGCTCATGTGATATTGCTTAAATATTTGTAAAAAATAATAATAATAATAATAATAATAATAATAATAATAAAAATAAATAAATAAATAAATAAATAAAATAATAAACATATAAATAAATAAACAAATAAAATATTACATTTTCCAATTCTTTATTTTTTTTTTTTAGCAGAAAACTGCAAAAAAGGGCTAAACTGGAATATATATTTGCTAACACGATGGATGAACCTCATTTGATCTCAAAATGATATTTCTGTAACAATAATAATAATAATAAAAAATAATGCTTGGCTTGCTTCTAGAGTACCTCATTATGATCATTATGTTCATGTATCATGTTCATTTACTTTCCCTTAGAATGCTTGCCTGTCAATCATCATAATAATACTAAACCTAGATCCAAGATACCAGAGTGCTTACAGGACGAATTCTGCTGCAGAATCTCCCAGCTCTATTCAGCACCTACAGTAAGCGACCCGAAGAGCTTTGTCATCTATGAGAAACGCTTATTTCCTGTCAGGGTTGTGGGATAATTTGACACTACCACACCAAGCCCTCAAGGTACTTTCTGTGTGGTCACGCTTGTTAGTAATTCAATAGATACAAACATCAACTTTGATATCCTGTAACTCATGGAGCGACGCTCTAAGAGATGAAAAAAAAAAAGCGTCAAAAAGACCCTGCTGATATGCACATCAGATGTGCTTCCACTAGCATACTGTCTATCTCACAAAGAAACCACAGAAACCTACTTATTGTCTCAGTATGAATGATTTTTTTGTACATCCTGATGTTTAGTAAATGCGGAGTTTCTCACAGTGCTGTTGAAATTCTGGCGAATTTGGTGTATTCATGCAGAAACATATACACTAACAACTAACATGGAAATCTTAAAGCTTATAGCATAATTTAACCTTTCCTGTTATTGGGTTGGGTTTTAAATGAAACAGGGATAGTTTACCCAACAATTTAAATTGTGTCAGCATTTACTCATGTCATTCCAAATTACTTTTCTTCTTCTGTGGAACACAGACACAAGCCAAAACATCATCATCATTATTATTCTTATTTTTATTATTTAGCAAAATCTTACCATTTCTACCACAAATCTATGGCTTTAAACAATTATGAATATAGTGTATAAACCGGACAAGATATTCTGCAAAAAATAAGTAAAAAAAATATATATATATATATATATATATATATATATATATATATATACACTCAACAAATTTATAAACGCAACACTTTTGTTTTTCCCCCCATTTTTCATGAGCTGAACTCAAAGATCTAAGACTTTTTCTATGTACACAAAAGGCCTATTTCTCTCAAATATTGTTCACAAATCTGTCTAAATCTGTGTTAGTGAGCACTTTTCCTTTGCCGAGATAATCCATCCCCCTCACAGGTGTGGCATATCAAGATGCTGATTAGACAGCATGATTAGTGCACAGGTGTGCCTTAGGCTGTCCACAATAAAAGGCCACTCTAAAATGTGCAGTTTTAATCACACAGCACAATGCCACAGATGTCGCAAGTTTTGAGGGAGCGTGCAATTGGCATGCTGACTGCAGGAATGTCCACCAGAGTTCACCTCCAAGATCGTCTGAGACCAGCCACCCGGACAGCTGCTGCAACAATCAGTTTGCATAACCAAAGAATTTCTGATCAAACTGTCAGAAACCGTCTCAGGGAAGCTCATCTGCATGCTCGTCGTCCTCATCGGGGTCTCGACTTGACTGCAGTTCGTCGTCGTAAACGACTTGAGTGGACAAATGCTCACATTCGATGGCGTCTGGCACTTTGGAGAGGTATTCTCTTTACGGATGAATCCCGGTTTTCACTGTACAGGGCAGATGGCAGACAGTGTGTATGGCGTCGTGTGGGTGTTTGCTGATGTCAACGTTGTGGATCGAGTGGCCCATGGTGGCGGTAGGGTTATGGTATGGGCAGGCGTATGTTATGGACAACGAACACAGGTGCATTTTATTGATGGCATTTTGAATGCACAGAGATCCTGAGGCCCATTGTTGTGCCATTCATCCACGACCATCACCTCATGTTGCAGCATGATAATGCACGGCCCCATGTTGCAAGGATCTGTACACAATTCCTGGAAGCTGAAAACATCCCAGTTCTTGCATGGCCAGCATACTCACCGGACATGTCACCCATTGAGCATGTTTGGGATGCTCTGGATCGGCGTATATGACAGCGTGTTCCAGTTCCTGCCAATATCCAGCAACTTCACACAGCCATTGAAGAGGAGTGGACCAACATTCCACAGGCCACAATCAACAACCTGATCAACTCTATGCGAAGGAGATGTGCTGCACTGCGTGAGGCAAATGGTGGTCACACCAGATACTGACTGGTTTTCGGACCCCCCCAATACAGTAAAACTGCACATTTTAGAGTGTGTTTTTTTATTGTGGCCAGCCTAAGGCACACCTGTGCAATAATCATGCTGTCTAATCAGCATCTTGATATGCCACACCTGTGAGGTGGATGGATTATCTCGGCAAAGGAGAAGCGCTCACTAACACAGATTTAGACAGATTTGTGAACAATATTTGAGAGAAGTATGCCTTTTGTATACATAGAAAAAGTCTTAGATCTTTGAGTTCAGTTCATGAAAAATAGGGGCAAAAACAAAAGTGTTGCGTTTATAATTTTGTTCAGTGTATATATACCCCTACAGAAGAGTGTCGTGTGTATTTTGTTTAATTTTCTGTGTTCTGTTACTGTCGTGGCCACCTAGTTTTCTAGTTAGTTTTTGTGCTTGTTAATTAGCATACTTATGCTGCATTCAAGTGCTATCGGAATTATCGTAAATACTAGCTTCCTAGTCGGAAATTGGACATGAACGGCCTTAGAGAGGCCTTATATGGCCAATTTCCGACTAGAAAACTCGTATTTACGATAATTCCGATAGCATGTGAATGCAGCATTAAACCCACTATCCTGATCAACTGTCTGAGGCACGCCTTCCAGCAAACGGTCCCAAAGGGAATGCAGGACAGAAGAGTATATCACCACAGAGACCTTCAAGGTGTATGACCAGGTGTGTGAGCTGGCAACCATGTGCATCGCTGAGGGAGTGTTAATGAAGTACGAGGGAATGGAATGGAGCCACGCCCTCACTCCCACTGCTGAGGGTGAGCTGGTTAGAATATCCTGTGTACCCACCCAGCCTCACTCTCCCACCTCTTCTTTCAGACCCTGCCTGTTTCTCGGCCTTGCCTCCTCCGGTTCCTCAGTCCATCCTCAGTCAGCTCCATCCGGGTGCTTTGATTAACTTCGGGCCTTTCAGTCTCCAGCTCCAACTTGGCGTGAGGATCTCCTGTCTCTGCCCCGGATTCCACCTTAGGCCCTACAGCCCATTGGCTCTGCCTTGACTCCTTGTGCCCTCATCTCCATCATGGCACGTCATCCCACGGTTCCGCCAGGCTCCCTTGGCCCATCCGACTCTTCCTTGGCCAGTTGTCGACCTGCATCCGCTACGGGATTCCACTCCTCTGTCGTTACCTTGTTTATCCATCCCTCTGGCTCCATCGATGACCTTCTTTCCTCCAACTCTAGCTTTGTCCTCTGCTACTCCAACTCCACCTCTGTCTTCTGATTTCCTGCCTCTGTCTTGATCACATAAGCCATCAGTTCCTCCGTGGCCCTCCAGGCCTGTGGTGTCACCCTGGCTCCACCTCTCCTCAGCTTCACTTGGGTCTCTGTCTCCATCGCTCGTCCCCATGGTGTTATCAAGGGCATCTCAATGGCTCCTCACTTCCTCAACTCCACCATGGGCCTTGGACTCTGGGTCCTCAACTGGCTCCTCCTGCTTCTGGATTTTTCCTGACTCCTCCCACCATCATCTCCACCCTTGTCTCTCCACCCGTCATCTCTATTGGTCTCCTGCGCTCTGCCTGTTCTGTGTCCTCCTTCTTTACTTGAATTACACTGTAGAGTTGGCATTATGATAGTTTGGTCTAAAGTCAATCAATTGAACATACCAGTTGGTAATTAATGGTTCAGGTATTAAGCATTTCTCAATTCCTAATAGATCTGAAACTGTCTTTTATGAACACATAATTTATTAATGTACCACATTCTGTTAAAGTTTAAACATACATGCACAAACATACACACACACACACCAACTAACTGGTAGAGACCCCAAAAACAGTCATTTACATGATGGATTATATGGGATTATATGGAATTATTTATTTTGTGTGCAAAACAAATTATTTTGCCCTGAAATGTATCTTGCCTTCAGATTCACCTAAGCCAGTTCAGCTCCTTACAAACCACAAAGCACCAAACAAGCTCAAAAACCCATTAAGTCAAGAAGTCATAAACAGAAAAACCTATGACATTTTTACATCGAGCCTGGCATTCACAATGGGTACTACACACGGCTTGAGATGTCTCAGTATTTTCTTTTTGCTGTCACATTAAATGCCCTTCCCATCTTTGTGCTAACAGATGACAGCAGTAAATCAAGCAGATGTAAGGAGGTACACAATGAACAAGGAATTAATGCCACATTCCTGGCAAGGACTGAAGCAACCAAAGGGAGTTTAGGCCTAGAAAAATTAAGAGGAATAGGAGGAGTTGAATTGTGGTTCGAGAACTTATGCTATTTTGAAACTGTAACTATAAAACACTACATCAAAGCTGAGGGGAGGGTATATTTCAACGAGCAGCACAGATCTACAAGTTACTCAATCAAAACTCACTTTCAGACGTGCCTGACAGTCACTCCAACTGGAAATGAGCCAATATACCAGCGTATATGATCCTATGATGCTGTTTTTGCCAACTCATTCAGCGCTCTAGTTCCTCCAACAATACACTGAACTACGGAAACAGTTCCAACTCCGAAGACCGATGAGCTAGTGATATCCAAGCGTGAACCGAGCACTTGAATCAAGGGGTGAAATGAATGTTTTTTATGGTTTCTCATTATGTAAAAAGGTGCTGATGAAGACTAGTTTATTTACTTCATATGATTTAGACATATGAAAACATCCACGTTTCACATAATTATTGCGTTCTTTAATAATATAATTGCGTATACCTTATGTCACTGCATGATTTTATAAATGAACAAATGAACTGAATCAGAAAAGAATCAGATTTCTGTTTGCCTAAAGCTAAGGTTTTAAAAAATAAATACATAAATAAATAAAAGTAAAAGTACCAAAAAAAGTTAAAAAAAAAATGTTCTTGTAAATACTTGTCAGTTTCTGGCAAACACTTATTGTTTTGCTTCATAAGACTTCAATATATCATCAGGGGCCATGGTTATTAATTGTGTGTTACTTTTTTTATTTCTCAAAAACATGTAGCCATTGACTTGCATTTTATAAGTCGCCAAACTAAAAAAAAAAACTAAATTAAACACTTTTTACTATGACATCTCTAATTGTCATTATGTGATTTGTCCATGCCAAGAGAGAAGGTCACAACTATTATAAAGTGCTTTGTGCACATTTAGTCACTTAAAAGAAGGGTAGGTGATTTGGTTCAAAAACATTTTTTGTTATGCTGGCTTAAAGTCTCTTCACATCCCGATGGCAATCACTAAGCTAAGTGGTCAAAATTTATTTATATGTATTTATATCGTCTGTGGAAGGCGTAGGACCATAAAATGTTTGCCCAATCAAAATGTTCGGTCTGAACATTACGATAGGCTGTCCTGCCTGCCTGTCAAATATGTATTTGCATACCTCTCTGCACCCACCCTAACTTAAAAAAAAATATTATACGTCATTTTGAGAGTTACTTATGCATTTATTTATTTATTTATTGTTTTTTTTTATAATGCATCTATGTTTTTTTTTTTTTCTATTCATGTTTAATGCATCATCTCCTCATTTCGCTTTT
>JAFVLL020042976.1:0-16053 GCA_021397915.2 Tor tambroides
TATTGTGGTTTCAAAGAACAAGAGATACCCGGAATTTATACTGTAGGGATGGTCATTTATTGAAACTCAAATGTAAATATTCTAATATTTTGAGAAACTGATTTTTAACTTTCATGAGCTGTAAGCTCTAATCATCAAAATTAAAACAAAAACACTTTTGAAATGTTTTACTTTACATGCAATGAATCTAAAATATATGAAAGTTTCACTTTTTGAAATAACTTACAAGAAAAAATGAACTTTTTCACGACATTCTAATTCATTGAGATGCACCTGTATATATATATATATATATATATATATATATATATATAAACAGCCCATTTAATTTTATAGGTCAGAAATAGTGGAAAATATGGACAGATAAATTATGACAAAACATGGTGGGGTGGGCGGGGGACAGGAAGGAGAATGTACTTAAATAAATTGAATCAACAGTGCTTGTTTGAATAGAAAAGTGAACATGTATGTAACAGACACTCAGTTGCCCTGATCATGGTTGTTTTTGGCCTCTCATACTGTACAGTTTGGGGTCAGTAAGATTACAAGTTATTTTAAATTGTAATAATATTTCAGAATATTACTGTTTTACTATCTTTTTGATCAAATAAAGGCTGCCTTGGTGAGCATAAGAGACTTCTTTCAAAGATATTAAAAAAAAAATAAAAAATCTTACCAAGCCCAAACTTGTACAAAAAAAAAAAATCCAGCCACTGCCAGGGTGTCGAGTTGATGGAAAACATGAAAAAAAAAACCCTGTTTCAAACAATATTCATAATAAAATTTTAATAATGCATTAATAAAACAATGGAAAAGCAAATGTGACCTGCATTCACAATACAAGCATGCCAGCTTTCTTGTAAACTGTGCATTTTCTGTTTATTCCAGAGCCATAAATACCACAGGCACTGACTGCTAATCTCAATATTAGAGGGGCTTGTCCTCAATCAATATGGTTGATGGTTATGGTTATCTTTAGTCGTATAGTGAATGAATGTTACAAGATTACATGAACAGTTGTGCCACTTTGCATGTGGTATTTCAGTGCAAATCCTTCATTTGATTCCCTAAAAATAATAATTTACATATGATACCTCATTCATATGTTAGTCTTAATATATACAAGTATTGCCTTATATAGAAAGCTCATCACTGCTTTCCTGGCACAGTTAATACTGCACTATTACTGCCCACTTTTTTACTTAAACTCCTAAGTCAGTCGTAGCAGACTATGAAAGGGGCCGTTATTTCTTTTAAGAAAATAATGAGCATGCATTCTTGCATGAATTATGTCTGAGAGTCTAGCAAATATGCTTAACATGAAACCAACAAGAGCGATGAAAAATCTCACAGCTCATTCCGAACAGCTGGTAAGTCAATCTTCTCTGAACCACATCAGTCAAAATAAACTTTATCTAAGGTGCATTTACATGTTGGACCTGCTCCTGTCTACATTGGCTCCCTTGACTCCCTGCACAAGCACAAACCAGAGGTAGAGTTTATTGTACAAAAAATAATTACGTAATAAATAAATAAATACAATAAAGAAACGTGCTGCCAGAAGGGCTGCCATTTGTGATTATCCTCCACGAGCAGAGGAGATCTTTGCCCGGTTTGAGCATATTGTCCATGACACCAACACTGAACCTCTGAGGTGCAGGTATGTGGTGGAACTAACAGAAAAGGAACATGAGCCTAGAGCGCTGCAAAGGGTCAAGCCTGCCAGTGAACTGAGGCACTGCTGAATTTGGCCCCTGTGGTACATCATGGGGATGAATAGAGAGAGTTCAGTTACTGTCCAAACTAAATAAGCACTAAAGCCCTGCTGGAAACTCCAGCTTAAGCTGGTTGCTGTGTTATGGAACTTGGTAGCTGGTAAACCAGCTAATTGCCAGCTTTTTAGCTGAATCAAATGTTTCAAAATTGACAAATTCTAAATCATCGATATTGTTATTGAACTGAAACAACATTGAACTGACTTGAGCTCAATAATGACACTACTGACTTCTGTAGAGCTGCTTATAGCTGAAGGATTTTACAGTTATTGTACAGAACTAAATCAACACTGAATGAACTGGAGCTGAATAATGGCACTATCAACTTTTTTTTGGAATTTGAATCTGTCTAATATCTGAAGTTTGCATCATTGATTCTGTTATTTTCCTGTTTATTACTATGAAGCTACTTTGAAACAATCTGTTATGTATAAAGCATAACATAAATAAAGGTTACTAGACCAAGGCTATTATAATTAACTAAAACTACAACCATAAAAAAAAATATTTGAAATAAAATAAGTGAAATAGAGTAAAAAAAAAACTAAAAAAAAAAACTAGTTTCCAAGGCAACATTTCTCACTTTGATTTAGTTTAATTTGATCTACTAAATACTTACAACTAAAATTGAATATAAACTGTCCTAAAAATAAAAACATATAGAGACATATTTTAAAAAAAAACAACAACAACTAATACAAAACAACAAAATTATTAAAACTTTAACTAAAATTAACAGGAAAGCAGAAATATAAAAATAAAATCTAATTCAAAATATTTAAGGTGCCGTATGTAATTTGACTGTGTTAAAACATAAAAATACCAAAATATATTTGCAGACATTTTTTAATATATTTGCAGATATTTCACATACTTGTATCTCTGAAAAATATCTCTGAAATGCTACAAGCCAGTTATTCTTGTGAAATTTGTGTTCCGTGTCGGAAAGTCTGTTTTTGTTTTGGTTTTTGTGATTCAACCCACTGCCAATTTACCCAATAGTATTTTGACACCCCGGGTTGCCAGTTAGCTGAAAACACAGCATATTGCAAAAGTCTGGGTCATAGATCGCATTAGCATCAATCCTACTCAACCTAAAAAGCCTCAGCATCCATCTTCAAAGCTCTATGACCAGAGGTACATTAAAATGAGGATAAATCAGCTCATCAACTTACAGTGTCAGGCTCATCACCTTTCATTGTCAGTTGCGCTCGTTCATGTTGTGTGCCCTCAATCTGGCAACACTCGTGAGTGTAAAGTCTGAAAAGGAGGACCGGGAGAAACAACTCACTCCAATATTTTGAATTTGAACCCATGTCAACAAATTTGCAGTACTCATTTCAAGCACTAGCTGTTAATATTACATACTGCACCTTTAACAAATACTATCATGTTTCAAAACCATCTTAATGT
Organism: Tor tambroides; assembly: GCA_021397915.2. NCBI lineage: Eukaryota > Metazoa > Chordata > Actinopteri > Cypriniformes > Cyprinidae > Tor > Tor tambroides. Next base: position 3,189 of record JAFVLL020042976.1, read on the forward strand.
GGATTTTCAAGAGCTAACACACTGAGAAATCTGTAGGAAGCACTCTGTCCATTGTACCTGTCTGCTAGCCCTTTTTATTTCAGTATTGAGGGCATCTGATCAACATGTGTCTGTCACTAATGGAAATGCAGAGGAGGCTGAATTAAATGAGGTGGAGAAGGGGAGGTGTGTTTGTGAGTTAAAGCTCCTGGCTTTGCGCTTGTTGTTTGGAAGAAGCGAGCGAGCGAGCGAGCAGTACCTGTACTTCCTCTCTCTCTCTCTCTTTCTTTAAAATCTGGTGCTCTCATGTTTCAACATGCGGATTTTGGGGAGCGTACTGGCCCCCCTGTACCCGTACCCCTGGTGCTGCTCCTCCAGTCATTGAGCTGTGCTACTGGATGGAGAACTTCCAGTGGAGCTGGAGCTGGTGGAGCCACTGTCTTCAAAGATGGAGATTTCAATCTAGACAGCCACAGTCAAGGGTTAAATGCTGTGATGTTGAAATATAACAAACAGTGTATAAGAAATGTAAAGACCTCATTCAATTGTTTAATGAGACTTGTTTCTTATGATGTCATATTTCCTTTTTTAATCAGGCCAATAGGAGGTGTCATATTGACATATTAATGCATTTGGAAAATGATTTAATCTAAAGCGACTTATATTGCATTCAAGTTACACATTTTATTAGTTCATGCAATCGAACCAATAAATTAGTCTTGCTTGCACCCTACTGTTTGCTTCAGAAAATTTTTATATTTTTTTTTAAAAATTATATTAAGCAAAATTGTTCATATATAATTTAGCATCATTTTGATTTTAGATTTTACAAATGTTATTAAATAAAAATATACTAACATGAGTTCAAGATCAATATTCATTAACATTGTTGGTCTTTTATCCCAGAAGTCACTAAAAATGTAAAAGTTTGAGGTCAGTAAGATTTTATTTTATTTTTTTAAATACAGAAATAAATACTTTTATTTAGCAAGTATGCATTAAATTGATAATTGCTCAAATGTGACAATAAAGACAAATGATTTCTATTTCAAATAAATGCTGTTCTTTTGACCTCTCTATTCAAAGAAAACAAATAACAGTTTCCACAAAAATATTAAGCAGAACAAACTGTTTTCAACATTGATAAGAATAATAATAACAATAAATGTTTGTTGAGCACCAAATCAGCATATTAGAATAATTTCTGAAGGATCACGTGACACTGAAGACTAAAGTAATGATGCTGAAAATTCAGCCATACATCACATGAATAAATTACATTTTAATGTATATTCAAATAGAAAACAGATATTTTAAATTGTAATAATATTTCAGAATATTACAGTTTTTACTGTATTTTTGATCAAATAAATGCAGCCTTGGTGAGCACAAGTGACTTCTTTCAAAGACATTAAAAAAATCTTACTGACGGCAAACTTTTTAACAGTAGTGTACATACAGTAAATGTTTGTTTTGTAAAGTACACATAACATTTAGATGGCCTTAACGTACAAAGACATGCTCTAAAAGCCACAAAACCCAAATTTGGACCCTAAAAATGGTTCTAGATGAGAGTTGGACAGCTGTTAAAGGCATTCCCTCCTAACAAGAAACTGAGACCTAATCAGATGTTGAGAATATGCAATATTTTGCAAACGTGGTAGCATAGCAATAATGGAATTTAACCCATCAACCGATTGATTTAATTTATGTTGAAAATGTCTTTCCTATGAGCTAAACCAAAGCTCTGTGATGAGTTACTGGTGGTCAGTGTGGTAGGAACTGAATGGCAGCTATTGTTTGCCCATTGCTCCTAAGGTGACAGCTGGTTGGATTGCACAGGACTGTGAGCTAACGACGGGTTGCCAAAGCCAGCCGGGCCTGCAGTCAGCGGGAAGAGGCAGGAACGGGATTGCCAAGCTAGCTTGATGGTTCACTGGATAGATTTCCCAAAAGGAATCACTCAAAATTATGGGATCCAAAGAATAATATGTTCCTGGAGGATCTTTTGGGAGTGCATTAACTGTCATACCTGAAGACTGTGGACATATAATAGACTTTGAGAGAAAAGAAACACACAATAGTTTCTTCAAAGATGCTGAAATTTCATTACGTATGACAATTTAATATATATTGTGAAAAAAAGGAAACCAAAATAATAATCAAAAAGGAAGCGGGTTGCCAAGGCAACTAGCAGACTATTGGGTTGCATGCAGTGCATTGAGCCTGAATTCTGCAAAGCGACAAGCATTCAGCCAGGCATCAAAAGACTTGACAGGAGCAATGCAGCAACATCTCATTAGGTGAGTTGCTTAGAAACAATTAGTCTAGTTCATGCTGACCCAATAAATGGCAACATTTTAAACTTTTACAGATGCCTGTTGGATTTATAACGTGAGAAACATGACCAGCATTTTCAAAATGATTACACACTGACCAAACAAACTGTTATAATTGGGTCTAATTTGGTTGAAATTTGTTGGAAAACAGTGTGAACACGTCTCAAAGCTACATTTATTTGATTATAAATACAGTAACAACATTAACACAGAGAAACATCATTACAATTTAAAATAATTGTTTTCTAGTTTTATATGGTTTAAAATGTAATTTTAAAACATGAAGCTAAATTTTTAGCAATCATTACTCCAGGCTTATTTGTGCAAAAACAATTTTTAGTCAGAAATTACTAGTAAATAATTACAAAGTAAGGGCTAGTAATTAAACATGAATTTGTTTTTGGCAGAAAATCTTAAATAATATACATAATTTTTTTAGTTTATTTACAATTTCAAATGTGTGTGTGTGTGTGTGTGTGTGTGTGTGTGTGTGTGTGTTTTACACAGTACAGTGTCACATGATTCTTCAGAAATCATTCTAATATGCTGATTTTGTGCTCAAGAAACATTTCTTATAGGAATGTCAAAAATGGTTGTGCTGCTTCATATCTTTGCGGGAACGCTGACACTTTTTTTCAGAATGCATATTTGCAGAATACAATTATTAATAAACCAGCCCAATCTTTAGAAACGGTAGTGCAACTACTTTATTTTAGCATGGCTCATGGGGATTCCCTCAATTTTGTACCCTGTCTGCACCTTTTAAAAGGTACAGTTTTGTACGCTTTAGGTATTTATATGTTCCTTTAAGGTGGACCATTTATGTACAAAGGTGTACCTTTTGAAAAGCTACCACCACTGTCACAGCTTTTGTACCTTTATTTCTGAGAGTGTACTTAATTATTTTGAGCTAAAAAGAAGTTCAAACAATGTAGATATTTGAGTTATGTTACAAACTTTGAATTTTTAATAATGTTTAATTAAGACAACTTTGATTAATGACCAAATCTGGGTTAAATGTGCATTGGAAGCAAATGGTGTATTGTGATGCAACAAAACTAGATTGTTCCCTTTCTGATATTTTATTTTCTCCTCTTCTATATAAAATCCCGTTGATTGATGTTCAGTCTGACTTTGAATATTAATGGATTCGAACTCCAGCTGTCAACCAGTTCAAGTGTCTTTAACCTGCAAGTGTCTTTTAATTGTCTTGACAAACATTCCTTTTCTAGTTATTCTTTAATCACACAGACAAAGTGTTTCCAGGTCTGGCCTCACACAGTTTCCTAGCTACAACCACAGTGCTGGAAAATGGAAAGAAACGCCTACAAATAAGGCTGATTTTCCATTTTGCTTTATATCAACATATCAAAGTGTCATCTCAGCAGAACAGCTGAAGGAGAAGTGATATTCTTTGTATAGATTGTGTCTCTTATGAAAGTGTGACTTCTCATTTTGGAAAGAACAGTAGGCACACAATCACAACAGTACTGACTTGTATCATGCTTTGGCAAACCACTTTTTTTTCCTTCTTTTTTTTTTGGAATATCAGAAGCGAAAGAAAATCATGGCCATTGGAAAGTATTTTACCCTAAAGTGACAGCTAATTTTTTTTTTTCAGTAAGTAAATAAGATAAGTCATCAAAGTTTATAGATCGTACATAGCTCTTTCAAGCTGGTGCCAGCACTTAAAAAAATAAAATAAAATCCAGAGTGTTTGCAAAGGATACCACTCTCATGCCTCTCTCGATGGGGTCTGTGAGGAGCAAACCTCTGGGTGCATAGATCTTCTCATTCTGCTCCTGAATATACATGCTGATCTTTTTCAGGATCTGTGGGGGTCACAGAAGAGACACAGTGAGGAGGAAAGTGAAAGGTTATTATGATTCCCCTAGTGATCCAATAAAGTAAGCATAAGATAAGAACTAAATTCATGCATAAAAAGGAATAAAAAAGCCACTTGATACATCAAAGTTGTTCTATAAGCTGAGGTAAATGCTAATAAATAAACTGTGTCATACAAACAAACACAAAATACCATTATGGTAACATGCATGACACTAAAATAATGCAATAAACATCAATTTAACAACATAAGATGCAACATAAAACAGTATTACTGTTTTTAACCATATAGCGTAAGGGAACTTACCATACGATTTTTGCAGCCTTTTTCCATTAAAATTAGGATATTTTTTTACTGTGCATTTAAAAAATATTTTTTATATTTTAATTAATAAGTAATATTTCAATTATTATAAAAAACAATCTAAAAACAATACAAGTCTCTAGTATTATAAAGCTAAATAAATGCGCATATTATTACATTGTGTATTGTCAGAGCCATTTGTGAAAACATCAAAGCTGTATAACAGTAGTTTATTTAGATTACTCAAGTTTATTTGTTTGACTTTTCAAGTGAGCATTGCAAAGGCAGTCTGTGTTTCTCTACCCCAGTGGGGTGAAACTGTGCATCACTTTGCTTCGCTTTGCTTTCCACTCTACAGAACCGGCCGTGAAAAGGGACGAGATGTTTGTAATAAGGGAAGAAAAACTTATCTGTTCTGAGTTCAGTGGCCATGAACGAACTTCAGGATGAGCAATGACTCACAGGAGTAAATCCAACACATGCTGTTAATATGCTACTTGGCGCAACCCAAAATGAAATATGTTTTTCCAGAACAAAGTGTACAAGCACACTTTTATCCAAAAACTTACATTCATTTATCATGATAAAAATTTCATGTAAATATGCAGTGAGCTCCAAAAGCCTGAGACCACCAGTGGAAATGCCTTTTCATTACAACTCATATATCAGCATAATATATTGAGTGGAAAGTTGAACTGAAAAATTAACATAAATATCTTAGTGTTTGGTATGTTGACCTTTAGCTTTAATGACTTTAATGCACTTACATTTACATTGATTCATTTAGCAGACTCTTTTATGCGAAGTGGCTTGCATTGCATTTAAGGTAAACGCTGTATTGGTTCGTGCATTCCCTTGGATTTTAACCCATGACATTAATTATTGCCATGCTAACTTTTGAACATAATTTGAAAAATAATAAAGAAAATTTAAATCCTAAAACCTCTATTTATTGTTTATTTACAACCTGTTTATTTACAGATTTAAATTAGATTTTAAATTCCAGATTTTCAGTACCGTCTTAGATTTCCAAACCACACTGTATATGTATATATTTATATCTTATATTTTTCTGATGATTGTCAGCAACAGAGCTGGTGCTAGCTGTGGCATTCTGGGTCTCACAGTGTTTTATTTTTTATTTTATTTATTAAATGGCATGGTAGCACAGGTAAAGTAAAATTGTCAACAGTCAGATTCCAGAAAAGTAAAAGTCTCATTTTCTCCATTAAAAAAACTGATTTTTAGTGGTATAACCATTCAAAAGGAGACGTACAATGAGATCTGAAGTTGTTAAGCAATGATTTATGCTTTTGGAGAAGCCAGAAGAGCTCAATGGTAACTGTCTATTCCCATAAAGCATTGCAGATGGCATGAAGTCATTATGTCTTTTGAATTTTTTAAAATGCCTGGAAGAAACGAATGTCAAATAAATCACTGGAGGCAAGGCAACTTAAAAAGTGTCTTGTGATTCCTGTACATACACTGTATTTGAAATAATGACTGCTCACTTTTTAATAATTATAATAATAATATATTGATTTTTTTTACCGATTTAGTCAAATTTTACATTGAAAATGTGAAATGTAACCTGTAAAATTTCCAACTCATGTACCACAGGTTGAGAACTGCTGCAGCTCAACAGAACAAAAGGTCATTTTGTGATTTACAGTCTCAAGCCTTGACGTGTGACACAGTGCAGCACGCTCTAAATCTTTGTCTCCACTGCCCTGACTTGTGTGTGTGTGATCACTCGTCTTTGATGAGGAAGATGCTTATCATGCTAGCCCAGGGCATGAGAGAACTCATCCGTATCCACTCATGTGTGGCCTCCTGTCAGCTGGAGCAGCAAACAAAAGTGCTCATCATGGGTGGGTGCAGTTTATCAGAGTTCGCCATTAAGGTGGGCATTTTTACAGTCTGGAGTTTACAAATAACTCTCTGGAAAAGCCTGATGTGACCTCGAAGTTCAGGCATGAACGACGTCACTTCAAACATGTTAAAGCATGAAGATGAATATAGTGCGAGAGAGCGACTTTCAACTTTACGTCCGCTCTATCTCAGTGCAGGTGAAGCACACTTGTGTGGAGTAATTTGCTGGCCTTTGGAAGTATATCGCAGCACTGAAAGCCGTGTTATGATTTGGTCAGATATGCCCACTGGTGGACAGGTGCTCACCACAAGAGAACTATTGTCTAAGTAGGGCGTATCTGCGCATATCAAACTTTTATCTCAACTTCGTTTGCCTGCTATTCAAAGAAAGTGATTTCCATCTGCCTCTGCAAACGTGTGTGGTCAGATCCAAATGGGCTGGCACATCAAAATGTTCAAACTTTCTAATGTTTTGGTTCTGTGTGAATCCTTGGGTGACCAGGCCTGAATGCTCGTCTTTGATCTTCAAAGGCGTCCATGGGTTGGAGCTGTTCTCAATCTTACATCTCAGAACTGGCTTCTTGATGAATGTTGAGTGTATTGCAAATGAAACAGGAGAAGACTTTATCTTGATACCTTTTCATAGCTTGTCTCCATGCACAGGAAGCTGATGTAGGCCGTAGCACAAGCCAGGCAGCCTTCCAGGTAGGACTGACCGCCAATCTTTTCAGCCTCTGCATAATAGCGGTTGAGCGTCTTCACTGTTTCTTCGAACAGGCTCCTCTCGATCTGCACACAACAATTAGGTTAAACTCATTCAATGGATCCTCTGCAGTGAATGGGTGCCATCAGAATGAGAGAGAACATCACAATAATCCACAAATAACTCACACAACTCCAGTCCATCAATTAACGTCTTTTGAAGCAAAAAGCTGCATTTTGCAAGAAACAAATCCATCATTAGGATGTTAAAACGTCAAACCATTACTTGGTCCTCTATCCATAAAACTGCTTACCACAATGAAAAGTTGTCTGGTTTGAATCAGGAGACAAAACTGCACAGGTCAAGCACTGTTTACTAGCGAAAACAGTCCAAAACAATTCTAAACAAATATGTCAGTGTATTTTGATCTGTGTCGACTACAAAGGGTGGAGTTTTTCATTGGAGGAAGCATTGCTATTGATTATGGACTATATAAGGATTATGGTATTTTAGCTAGAACAGTGATGGTTTGAAGTCAAAATGCCTTAACGATGGATTTGTTTCTTACAAACACAGTTTTTGACTACAAAAGATGTTAATTGATGGACTGGAGTCATATGGATTACTTGTGGATTATTGTGATGTTTTTTATCAGATGTTTGGACTCTCATTCTGACGGCACCCATTCACTAGAGGAGATCTCTTTGTGAGCAAGTGAATTTCTTCAAATGAAGAAACAAACTTATCCACATCTTGGACAGCCTGAGGGGAGTAAATAGCTAGCAAATTTTCATTTTTGAGTAAACTATTCCTTTAAGATTGAGGCAATCAAAAGTTTTAAGAAGAAAACAATGCATCATGGGATGTGCGACCACATAAATGAAACTCACCCTGCTGTCCAGCTCTGCAGGGAACTTGGTCTGGAATTTGCAGATGGTGCCGTCACTGTAGTCTCTCTGAATGAAGACCTTGGTGGCCAGAGATGCACTGTGACGCAGCTCCTGAAGGTTGTGAAACTAAAAAGAGGTGCAAAATACATCAGGAATGTCTCAAAGGGGGCGCTCATGAGCACACTTCTGAAACTTAAAATGACAAATGGCACAGTCACTAGGCCAGTGATACGACTAGCACCTTGTGTGTACATCATTTTAAACATTTTTCATGTAAATCATTACTTGCACTGTTAAATCATTGTACATGTGGATAAGAATTTGTGATTTGACACTTAAAATTGAGAGGGTCCTGACAGTATGACAATGCGTCAATTAATTTAATGATTTACGGTTTCTATCTCTTCCAAGACACACAGAAAACCTATGATACAAAATGATAGAGACTGGCCCTACATCAAAAGTCTATCAAAATGAAAAACAGACAGGGGCCTCTGAAGCAATAATATTTTAAAATATGAAGGAATATGTATGCATGTTTATAAAATCCGGGCCAGAAAGAAGACGGAGCATCAATCAAAAGAAGGAAAATGAGTTGTTTTAAGACTCTATGTGTAAAAACCATCTTCACCAGCTCTGGAAACATCATGAAATGAGCCAAGAGAGAGAATGAAACCTGATAGAACCAAGACACAAATCCAGCTCTAATGACCATTTGCTGTGTTCCATTTCTCCTAATTCTCTAATTGACAATCAGACAGACATATTCCAGCACTCAGTCTGTCTACAGTGGCTGCCGGCAAAAGTATGTTTCATAAATTTCATTTTCAAATAGTAATAACTGCATGAATTAAGAACAGACCGCAGTTTTCTGTCTGAGCATATCACTTAACACATTGTAAGCAATGCATCAGTTTCTTTCTTTTGAGACCTTGTTTCCCCCTTGTAAACAAATCCATATTTTAACAGATCAAGACATAAGACAAGGCTCACAGCTTTATTTTCAGCAAAAATGAATTGGCCTCACAGCTGCGGTCTCATTAGTGTAATTGCTGAAATCTTTGATGCCAAAAATAAGTCTATTGTTAATTCTCTCTGTTGCTAACATGGTAAAGTTACTTTGCAAGGCCAGTGCTGAAACATACAGAAAGAATGATAAAGGTTTAATGATTCATTAAAGGTGGGAAATATGACTTTGGGCTGTAGATAACAGGGGAAAAAAAATCACAAATTAAATCTTTTTAATACTGCCATTGTTTCTCCTAGAAAGCAATGAGATTAAAGGGATAGTTCACCCAAAAATGAAAATTACCCCACTTACTCACCCTCAAGCCAGGTCTATATAACTTTTGTTCTTTTCTTTTTATCCATTTTATTAATTTCTTTATATGTCTATAAAGTTTTTATTATTTTTTATTTTAGATTTAGTTTTAGTCATTTTAGCAAATCAAGTCAAACTAAATAAAATTAATAAATGTTGCCTTGGCAGCTAGCTGAAGTAAAATAAGTTATAAAATAAATCATTTTTCATATTTGTTAACAAAAAATGTTTTTTATGGTTTTAGTTTTAATTAACTCTAATATCCCTGGAGCATTGGCATTAAAAAGACATAGAACCACTGCTTTAGAGGCCTCAACAATATTTTAAACTGTGCTCAAATTGGCTAAGTCTGCAATCAAAGTCAGACATTGCAGTGTTTTAGAAACATCTCGGACAAAAGTTGATAATTAAATGAGGCACAACTAAAAGAGCCACCCCTGAGCAAGATTTCAAGTATGTAGCAATAAATTCAACTACATGTTGTCATTATGACTTCACACTATCCAGCACTGGAACAAATACAAAGAAAGTCAGAATTAGCAACCAAAGCTTCATAAGGATGGACGTGAATGATAATTAGTCTTCACTGTTGCCACGACACACAAAGCCTTTTAGTTCACGCCAAATGAGACGAGCCTAATTATCCCTGCACTCCTCCACGGAGGCATCGCTCAGAGAGACTCAGGTTGAGGACGCTCATAATAGCTGTTCTGCTGTCTGAAATCCCACAGCAGCTGTTAGCATAACCACAAGCAAGTGGCTTATCTGGCCACATGACTGTCCACAGTTGGATTTCTCCCAGAAGACATGATAAATTATTCACACATGGGAGGTCATCTAAACTGTTATCTGCAAGTTATGCATGTTGTTCCAAACCTGTATGACTTTCTTTATTGTGCAGAGCACAAAGAGAAGACAATTTAAAGGAATAGTTCAACCAAAAATGAAAATTTGGTGAAAACTTACCCTCAGGCCATCCAAGATGTAGTATGATTCTTCATAGGAAAAGATTTTAAGAAATTTAGCATGAAACCATCTGCTTACCTATGGATCCTCTGTAGTGAATGGGTGCCGGAAGAGGCAATATTATTATGGACTCATATGTTGTCCAGAAGTGATCGTTTAAAATGAAAATATCTTAATGATTGATTTGTTTATTACAAACAAGCAGCTTTTCACTTCATAAGACATTAATTGAAGGACTGGAGTCATATGGATTACTCAAGGATTACTGTGAAGCTTTTATCAGCTGTTTGAACATTCCTTTAAAGAACACTGAGGTTTAAACAACAAAGTAAGTCATACAGTTTTGGAGAATGAGAAAATGCTGGCAATTTTTTATTTATTTTTTGTATTGATTGATTGATTGATTGATTAATTACTGAACTATCCCTTTAAACAGTTTTATATATTATATTATTTATTATTACATAGTATGTTATTTAAATAATTATTTCACAGATGAATTCAAAACAGTGGAACATACAGTAGTATAGTATATATTAAAATTGGAATATATTTTGATTGTCGATATCTAGTACATATCAAACAAAACATTTTGATGGCACTATTTATCAATCTGTTACTATTTAGATGCAACTTTATTTCCATTTCCATTTTCCATATACTGGCATGCCTCTCAAAGTTGTATAGCTTTGTATACACTGTAAAAAATAAGTTGTAAATAAAACAAAGATTACTGAAGTACAATTCATATGAAAATACAATTTCAATCTTTCAAAATTTCATGATTAATTCAATGTGTTACTTTTAATCAATTGTAAAATTTACTAACAATTTCAGAGTAAAAACTGTTTTTACACCATTTTTTTCTCAGTGTACAACAATAAAGTTTTATCAGCAAATGCAATTAGAAGGGGCAATTTCTGCAGTATCTTGCCATTTTTGTGTCTAATTTGCATCAGATGGTCAGTAAACGGATTGTAGGTGGTTAGTGAACTTAGGCTATGACTATAAAAAGAGTAACCATCCAATTTCTGTAAATCCTGAACTGTCAAAGTCAGCATGGCTGTAATTGGTGAATAAGTCTTAAAGGTGAATGAGGGTACAGTGACATTCCTGAAGTGAGACTATTAGCATCATCGGCCATCACAACTCTCAGCAGTGAGATGGTAACGGCCAATTAAAATTCATCAGTTGAGGAAAAGGTTATGAATTTTAATGAAATGGTCTGTCCAGCAGGAACATCTGAGGGGTCAGAGGTTGATTCTAGATGCTGCCAATATTGAGCTGCATTTCATAAGTAGCTGAGCAGATCTGCAGAGGCATATTAGGAAGAAAGATGTGTACATTCAAAACTTCACAGGCTCTCGGGGCATTTCCTCTTCCTTCCCTTGTGAATGGGGAAGATGATTTTAAACAGATGTGACAGAGGCAGAACATTTACAGCTCTCGGGTTTCTTCCCACAGAAAAAGAGAAATGCTGATGCGCTCTCAAACCCTTGAGAGACACTGTAGAGGAAGCAAAAGATAGACTCGCTTCAGTTTAATGGTGGTTTATAGACCTACATGTTATAAGTGAATGAGTCCAATCGACTGAGAGAGCAAAAAAACTCTTTTCTGCCCTGGAGGGCTGGGTGTTTAGCAATATTTTGGACTCATTACACAGAGAATAAGTAAGTCAGCCAGCTTATGAGCGCAGTTTTAAGCAGCACATAAAAGAGACTAAAGCCATTCAAATGAAATATAATATATATAAATCATATCATGTGAGCACTCACTGATGCACAGGCCAGCTGCCCAATGCCACTGAGCTCCTCACAACTACCTACTGTAATACTGTATGGAGCTTTTTAAATTAATTATCTATACTCATATACACAAGACACCCCCCCCCAAAAAAAGAAAAAAAAAAAAGAAAAAAGAAATGATGCTTATATGCTTTTAAAAAAGTTGCCTTATAGAAAATGAAGCATAGGACCATTAAACATTTTAGCACTGTGAAAAACATATAAAACAAACAAACAAACAAGCAAAAACACAACAACTCATAACCTTGTCAAAAAAAAATAAAAATAAAAAAATAAATAAATGCTTTGTATAAGCTACTGAAAGGTATGGCTGAATAATAATAATAATAATAATAATAATAATAATAATAATAATAATAATAATATCCTAAAAGATTTTTTTTACAATAGATGTTTTTTCAAAAGATAGATACAATGAAATAATAGACAGTATGTCTTGCTAAAGAAATTAATATTTTCATTAAATGAATACTGTTAAAAATTCTACTGAAAAGAAATTCTGTTTGTCTACTTTCTATTCATCTGTTCTGTTTAACTCAAATGGTTTAAGCGTTTTTTTTGTTTTGTTTTGTTTTTTACTTTACTCACAAACAGATCAATAAGTATTTGATACCCATCCTGTGCACAGATGCCTTTATAATCTAACACTGCTGATCTTGAGCACATTTTGTTATCCATGTTAATTAAATACCAGGAGATTATAAACTGACTTTCCGGTCCCCCAAGAGACTCATTTGCTTTTAAATAGAATGCGGCTGCCTTTTGAAGCTTGTTTATAAGTGAATGATTGTCATACCAAATAGATTTTCACAGAAAATCAGCTGAACAGTTCAGTACAGCT